>JAAMPD010000511.1:0-48319 GCA_025266255.1 Trissolcus basalis | reverse complement strand
ATTTCTAGTCCGAATTGCTAAAAACTAGGCAGTCTGTAACAGTTTTTCACATCGAAATCTGGAATAGTTTTCAGCAGAAAAAATGAGCCCAGTTTGACTAGCCAGTACCTGGATAGTAATCAGGGAGGGTAAAACTGCTCCAGTAGTTACTCGCAATTTCCTAGCTAGTAACTGGCCAGAATTTTCTGGGCCAGTCGAACTGGCTTATATCTAACCAGTAACATTTTGAACTGGGCAAAACTGCTCGAATTTTTACTTGGGATAAAAGTAGTGATAAGTCGTAATGGGGGTCGATTAATATGGACCGGAATATATATAGTGGAAGATATCAATCAGGTGAAAAAAATCCATTAAAAATTCATGTAATACATCAAACCAATCGCATTCTCTTCGGTTTCCAAGCTTTTTTTTATTAGGCATTCGAAAAGCAGATGGTCCGAGCTCGCGAGCCTCGCGCGACCATACGGGAGAGAGGCAGGTCGATGAAGACGTAAAACGAATGTGCGGTTTGTGTCTTGGTTCTCACACCTCGAAGACGAAGCGGCGCTCGGTCAAAGGCCCGCGGGGGGTAAGCCACTCGGACCGTGGGGCTAATTGATACGTAAGATTACGTTCTTTATCTGTCTCTCTCGTTCTTTTCTCGTCGCACTTTTTCGTTCCTTTGAGTCGCAGTTCGAGTACGGGATGATTGGTCGTCCCGCCGGAGAGTTCCAGCTCTAAATTCCTCGGTCCCTAGACTCGTCGATACCTGGATCCAACATTCAAAAAATCACGAAAGAAAAAATAGAACAAAAATACACGAAAAAAGGACGAGAAAAAAGTAGGTGCGAGCAAATTGAAATTCAAAAAGCAAATTTCATTGGGTTTTCGCAAAAAAATTATTGACGTCGCAACATTTTTTCATCCGGTTGCCCGCAGATTCTGAGTTAGAGCTATGTCCATATTTCATCCCGCGTTCCGTAGCTCGGTAATTATGTCGTTACGGAATGGGAAGAAAAAAAAAGTATTAAAATAACGTTGTTTTAATGCAATGCAATAAATAACAGTGCATAATTTCCCGAGATTTTAGTACACAATCTATTAAGAGAGAAATGGATGAATTATAACCAAATAATAACTCAGACTCGAAAATGAAAATTAGAGATTTATCGAATACTTTTTTTCAATCAATTAAAATCAGTCATTTCCATTTGCACTACGAATTTCCAAACGACAAACTAAAAATCAAGACGAAAAGAATGAAAATGGAAAGTTGATAGAAACTGAAAAATGTATAATTACAGCTGAAATCTCTCGTGTTGTTTTCCTCTTCTTATTGTATGCATAATTGGTATTGTCTGGTGTGAATTGGTGAAGTGTTTGTCGCATTCCACAAGTGCTGATAATGTGGCACTGCAATCACGGATCATAAGGAGGAACTCCTGAAGAGTTCCGCAGGACTAGAGGGCACCAGAGGGCACGCGAGGGTTCGGGGCGTGGCCGACGTGTGATTTAGCGCCGAAGGTGCGTGTCTCTATAGCCAAGCTACAAAGGGAACACGACTAGCAACAGTTAAACAACAGACTCTTCGCGTTTTGGGGCGGCAGCTTTACGGCCGTTTAGTGTTTTACGGCCGTTTTATGAACGCCGCAATACCTTTCGTGTCGGAGAAACCCAAAGAAGGACGAGCGTACACGAATGTTCGCGCGATAAAAAAAGACACGATCCGATGGCCGAGAGATCCCCTGCATATTCCGAGTATCCGTGTCTCTTATGTCCATCGCGGGAGGATGAATACCCGAGCCGGCTAAGAGGACAGACGCGAGGGGCCTGCGCAAAGCGGATATAGAATAAACGGAAACGCGAGTAGATCTCGTTCCACGATTTATTATTATAGGCTTTTGTATTGAAGCATTATTAATCTTTTGCTGATCAATTATTTGATACCCGCGCATTTATTCAGTCTTCTCTCTTTGCCCAGACTCAATTTCAATTATCGATCTTCGATTTCAATTTCGGTACCGCGCAGGCTCGGGACAAAAACCGATTTTCAAATTGCCATTTACAATTTTGTACACGTGAGAGAACAAATGCAATCTCAGAGCCCCCAAGTCATTTGGTAATAAATAATGATGAAAGGAAACATTCTCGCACAAATTTAAATTCGACTTTGTAATCCATTCGATCGGGCTTGTTTATCGATGGGAAAATTTTGTCTATCAATGATAGGCTTGAATTTAGGATGAGGCGAGAATTTCGATTAACGCGAGCACTTCTCGCGCTATCTCAGCAGACCCGCCTCCTACCAATGCGACTCCTCCTTATCCCTTCTACTTTGTCCTGCTCCCTCTACATTGCATTTATTTCATACACGACTTCGTCCTCCACAAACACCTTGTTAATAAGAGGGCTTTTTTCAAATTAATTTGTCGAATAAAATGTTGAACACCGGAACGTGGTGAAACTTTTCCGGCTCAGTTGTCAAAACTCGTATATTCCTAAGAAGGGAATTGAATTTTTAATCAGTTCAATTGTTTCATTAACCACAATTATTTCTCAATTTTTTTTCATTCGTTTGTTTTTTAAAATGGTTCGTTTTTTGTTTTGCTTCAATTAAAAAAAATTTTCGTACCTAATCAATTTGGAGGAACCACAGATTTCGCTTTTAATCGTAACATTCAATTAGCCGTGCTAAAGTTGTTATTAAAAAGGACTGTTCTAGCGAGGGTCAGAGATATTAATTTCTATGCATTTTTCTTGCGTTAACTGTGAGCGATACACTGGTCACAGACTAATTTCTGCAGAAACACATTATTACTTCTTTTTTTTACCTGAGTTTTTATTCCACATTTGACGGCGAAGGGACGGCGGGGTAACGTAACAGCGGCACGAATCCACGCCTACCCATAACGATATTTTAATTAAACCGAGACGTGGGTATAAGGCCACGAAGAAATTCAATCTCAAGATAATAAATGATCGTGGTCCAACACCTTCCTGACTGTTGACGAGCCGACACAGCGAGCTTAAAGAGCTCACACCTTTCTACATAGCTCTCAACATTCGGCCATTCGATACTTTGAGCTAGCAACAATCCACCCAATTAATTCCTTGTAATATCTCTCTGTGTATTTGAGATGTGCCTCGAATATCGAACACCGATTAGGCCCTGAAAAATGAAACGGAATCAGAATTCAAACGATACAAAAAATTTCATTCTTTTCTACAAAAAAATTATGAATTCATGATTTGCAGACTAAAAAATTGTAAAATAATTTTAATAAATGATAAAATATTTATATCTCACTTTTTTTTGACCACTCAAATGATTTTTCTGAGGCGGTAATTTTTGATATTTGTAAATATTTCACGGTGAATAAAAATCAACGAAATTGAACTTGTGTAATAAAATCGTTACATGTACTGTCCAAAACCCGTGACAGTAACCGTGTAAGCGTTAATTACTGTAATTGAAATGTCAGATGTCTTGTTATATTCCAAAAAAGTGTGGGTAAAAAGTGTCAAACTCCGCCCTCTTTTTCTAATTTTGTCTCCCTTGTTTTCGTTGCTGGGTGATTGCCATCTCGTAGCAACCCCGCGGAACTGAATACCAAATTTGCATTAATTCGTTTGAACGTTGCGGGTACCATTAATAGTCCACTCAAACAATTTAGAACTATTTCAAGTCCTATTCCGGGGTGTAATCACATGAATGATAAAAAATAGCTAAGAGTAGATAAAAATGGCTCAAAGTAAAAAAAAAATAGACCGTCCAACGAAAGAGGAAAGTTTTAGTTAAATTTCAAAAATTGCAACGTGTAATTGATGGTCATGAAGGTCTGTTAACAATGCGGTTTATTAAGACAAATGTTATCCCCGTCAATTTTCCATCAGTGCATAAATTTCAGAATATTCAGCGTGTTTTCCTTGCAGAGCATTTAAGTGCCGGCATTTTCTTCTTTCCGATCAAAATTAGCATAAATGTGCTGTTCTGAATATTCAGCAACGCCCGGCAGTCACGCGATAGTATTTGAAATTTCAATAATGATTAAAAGCCGATGTTACAATTTCACCGACAGAGAATGATTTTTGGACATGGGCCGGTCAATAGTGGTTAAGCGCTAGCCCATAACATTTTAGAACAATGACGATCGTCAAATGAAACGACATCGTAACTGATAATAATTAGGATGGCCGAACAGTTATTTTGGATGTTTGGGGCCTGCTGAAAGTCAGCCATATCACATCCGAGTACGAATAAGCGAGCAGCGGTAATGAGAGTCTAATTAGAACACCCCGCCGATAGAATTATCTCTGGATGAACGAAATTCGAACTGCCTGCCGTGAGCATACCTCGTAATGTCTCAGAAGCACGCGAAATGTTCTTATATATGAATCTTTTTTTATTTCGATTTGAAATTAAAAAAATTTTGTCAGCTTACATAAACACGAAAAAAAATTTTTTTTTTCAAAACTTTTGCATCTATAGAAAATGAAAATGAATGATCATTTTTTTACTATTCAATCAAAAATTAGTTACTAAATTTCTACGAATTTTTAATTAAATTTTTATTTCTGAATAATTATAATTAATAATTTATACGACACGAGTGAATTTGGTCAGCTTGTTATAAATTTATTTATGATTGGAAAATCAGAATCTGTTATAATTATGTTTGACTGTAATTAAAAGTATGGAAAATTAATGTTGGATCATTTTTAATTGATTTCTATAAATTCTTCAATTGGATTTTTTATTACTATCGTTATACTAGTTGGTGATTTTGATCGAATTATAATCAACACAAACAAATCGATCGGCTATGTAAATTTGTTTTCACTTTCTCAAATCAATCGAATTCAATGAAATACAAATGATGAAATACGGAATTTGAAAGTTTGATTAATAAGTATAATCAAATTTTTTCTTAGTTCCTTTTTTTGTTCGAAGGCTTTTTAATAGAAAAATAAGTATAACAGGTATATAGCTTGCGATGCAGATAATTGGTCGAATTCTATTAAACCTGACTTGAGGAAGTCGAGTTTCGACTGATTTACAGAGCAGCGGTGGCAAATTTACTAGAGATAAAAAATAAAAGACCCAGTGGGGACTCTCATTCACTATCCGTCTTCTTCTTCCCAAAGAAACCATTAATTCTTAAGAAACTATCAAACACGAGACTCCAAATCATTATTTTTAAAAGACATCATTTCAAATTGAAATATTATTTCCCGTTGTGACGAGTATTAATAATTATTTAACTTTTTTTCATTCATACATGTAATTATTTGTTTGAGGCAAGTTTTGTAAATTAATGTTGCATTGTTTGTTTCATTAAATTGAAGGTTAATTAATTGAGAGGTACCGTGACTAAAAGAGTTGTCTGGATGACAAAGAGAGTGTACAACGAAACTCGATTTGTTGAGATTAGAACCGAGCGGACGGCGTTCATTGTCCGAAGAAAACCTACTATATATTATCAAACCTGTTATTATATTTAGGAGCGGATGTTTTTTAGGAGACCAAAAATTGGTTTTTAATATGAGGTTTGCTGCGCTTTCTTGTGATCGCAGGGAGCTCTACTTCGTAATAACTATATTATAGCTGCCTTCAACTATCCATCCGGAATTCGTGCGCTTTCATATTTTCATATATTTCGATGATGCTTGAGGCTGTGCTCCCTGAGAGGTCCATCGATTAGTTTCTTATAAGCCAAAGAATAATTGACTCGAGACTCTACAATCATGGCACTTAAAAAGATTTCAACAGATTCAACAAATTGAAAACCCCCATCAATATAATTAAAACTTATATTTACACTGAATTTATAATAAAGGTGTTCCCGAAAACATTTTGAAACAGTTTTGCTCGTCGGTCTTATTAATTTTTTTCGACCCAACGCTACAAGCTCAGTCAAACAATTTCAAATGTCACGATCCTTTCCTGACAATGCGGCAAAATAATAATTACTTCACACAATGGCTGAAAAGTTTCAACGACTCATGGCGAGTGCTGGAAAATGGTTTATTCAAATTTTTGAGTCCGTACAATGGCTGGCAAACAAGCATTAAAACGATTAGTTATTGGAAACACAAAGCCAAGGGGTGTGAAATTCGTATGAAGATGTCTGTATTCTAGAAAACATCATGATGACGAAAAAAAAAACAGTTTTCCAATCAATTTTGAGTCAACAAATTTTCATTTCAAGTCTAAATAGTTAATTTGTTTCTTGAGATATATATTTGACACTTGGAATCAAAAACACTGAGTCATTTTCATGGTCAATGGCAATGGTCAGCTTGCTCCAATCCATCAAATATGATATTGTCAAATTTAATCCAGAATGAGCCACTAAATTGAAAAGTGATGATTTTCAGAACTATCTGAATTAACACATAAGTGTTTACGGTTTCAATCTACTCCACTCAGATAAATTATCAAATGGAAAAAAAATGTTAACAAGGAAAAAATTATGTAAGACCACGAGATGAATAATGCAAATTTTATATGAAAGATGTGAAATCCCTCATGAATGAAAATGTATCCCCCAAAATATATTCTATTTTATTATACTTATTACCGTTTTTTATTAATTTTTTATATACAAAATACCGTTTTCTAAATTTAATAGAATTAGTATGTGCGAATTTCATATTTTTGATGAAAATAATATATTAATGACTCAGAAACTGATGAAAATATAATAACTCCATTGTTTTTGTAACATGTTCTTCTAAAATTTGGAAATCAATTTTCTGTTTTAAATATGTTCATTGCAATGACACAATCATGTTCATTAATCATTAATTATGAAAGCAATATTTAAATTAATTGTTTTGTCAGCTGAGACATTAGAGGATTGAAATTTAAAATATTCAAAATAAGGATTTTTCTTAAGAAATTCCTTTAAGTTATGTCATTTTGAAAAATGCTCATTTTCTGAGAATGGGCAAATCTGCAAACAGTTCTTGCAGATTTCATAAATATTTATCAACGAATTTTCTTATTTCAGATATATATTGTTATTTTAAAATAAATATTACTCATTTGAAGTATTATCTTTTGATCGACATATTTAATAAAAAAAAGACATAATCAGCATTAATAATTAATAAAGTAAAAGTGTTTCAAAATCATATGAAAAAAATGCATGCAAATTTACATCGATTCAATGTAACAAAACAATAATAAAAATGATTAGAACTTGTATTAACAATGACGGTCAATAAATTTGCACGGTCTAAAACAAATTATCCCATCTGAATATTTCAATGGACAATTTCTCATAGTATAATCACGGATCATTATACGGTTGACGTTGCGAAAAATTAGTGCAAAACAATATACAAGTTTCCTGTACGGCCAGAACTTTGAAGATGATTCCTTTGGCTCCTCCGCATCGGTTCTTTAGACGATGAGGCCAAGTGCGGCATCGGTTGTTCGGTGCAATTTATTATGAGAATTACGAATGCCCGACGAGCCTAACAGCCGTGCAAGTTATTCGTGCTGCCCCGTGAAACCGTGGGCTGTGCTCGAGGAGGCGCTAGTAAGAGGCGGTACTGCCTCGTAAACCTTAGATTTACTTCTGGCTGGCCGCCATCAAAGTGTATAGTAACCATGTGGCATGCAGTGCTATGCGAATCGTACATCTTGCCGTAAGTCCGAGCATCGCGAGATTCTTATCAAATTCTACGTTCCTCGACGTCAGAAAACTCCGCACACTCGAGATATATCCCAGCATCAATTTTTGGTCCCATGTTGACAGAGTTTTATTCAATTATTTTTGATACCGACACGCTTTTCAGATTACCAACGGTACACGTGATTTTATGAATTTGATAAAACTCGATCGAGACAGATAAGGCGATAAAATTACGTCTGCAATAAAAAATATTATTTTACACTCAAACATTATACGATGAAGGTGGTAATTATCGTCTGATTGAATTTCGATCATTTCACTGATTTAAAAATTAATTTCGTTTTCAACAATAAAATTATATCGTTTAAAATTAAATTAAATCAAATTGTTGACAAAGAATTCCTTTATTAAATGTTAAAAAAGTTAAAAAAATTATTCATATATTTGAAAAGTGAAACCCAAAAATTTGTTAGATGATGTAGCAATCAATCGGTTCAGTTATTGTGATGAAAAAAAGTTTTTTGTTCGATCACGCCAAAAAATTAGATTCCGATCAGTGCTTTCAATAAGAGCAATTAAAATAAATTGCACTTTTATTAATGTGCCCGAGTTTTAACATACATCAAAATTTGTTACACTTTGATCGAAAATCGATTAGCGAGATTGATTTCACGAGGCTCCTTTTTCTCATGGTACCTCCTATGCTATCGAGTTCAAACTGGTATGAGGCTCAGAGTCACGAGCTATCGATGCAGTATCTTGGCTTGAAATAAAATTTGGTAATAAAATTTGTTCCTGCCAGTTAAGTCTGGTCGGGATCTTGCCAAAAGCAGCTATTAATTTTTTATCTTACATATCTTACCCCTCGCCGGCGGAAAGGTTTTCAATATCCAAGAGGCTCATAAAATGCCGTCCTTTGGGTTCGCATGGTACGTCGACGCCATTACGTATGCAAGTAAATGAACGCGCGCGAGAATAAGTGAGAGCATATCTGTGCCGCCAGTCATGTGTGCGATCTGCGATGTATCAAAGTCACATGATATTGCAGGCACACTGTAACTCGGAAAATTGCGACAGTTAATAATTTTTATTGCTTTTAAGAAGACGCGCTGGTGATATCGATACCGCTCTGTAGTGCATACAATTTTGATTGTTTCACTCTCACAACCGCAATTAATCATCCCGTAAAGTACTTTGTTATTATTGCAATAATGTCACGCTGAATAATCGTAATTAAAATGATGTATCTGCTGGTCTTAATGCTCGTGAATTTAACAGTGATTAAGTTTCAAGAAATCGGCTTAAGTTTCAGCGGAATAATTCGAACACAATTCATAAACTTACTTTGTCACATAATTCTTGCCGCCCATAACTCCGCTTGCACCGTCACAAAAATTCATAACAATTTATACATTTGCGTTGTCACAAACTCATAAACAAATTATAAATTTGCCTTGTCAACAACTGGAGTACACGACAAAAAAAATTGAATTCAAATTTATCAAACTAATGGCAACGCATAGATAAATTGAAATCAAATTTATTAAAAACTTTTTCATCCACGCGTTACTATTGGTTTAGTAATTTTTGGAAACTTTTCTTTGCCACGTACAATTTAGAACTGTTATTCTAGCGTAAAAAAGGACAAACAAACCAAGATGTGTGCTGTCAGAATTGATATCGAACTTCCTGTATATCGCTTTTAATGAGTAGATATATACAATGTGCATAAAATAGTGTTAGACAAAAAAAGGAATTTTTTATCATACCAGGTTATAAGATCATGGTTATAATTGATTAACGGATATAGAAGTTTCGTTCTCGCACTTCCCATGTAAACATTGCGTCTATACACTAATTAGTTGGAACGCGGGCTGTCAGAGTCGTCATCGCTGAGATTGGTCTGCATTGCAGTATTGCAGGGAGTCATAACAGATTCATCATATCTGTTACAAAATTCGCACGATTCCATCAATTCGATCCGTCTCATTTTATCGGGATCAAAGCTATATTCGATCGAGTTGCACAAATTTTTGCGTCTGGCGGCGGCAACGAACGAAGAAGAAAAATGCTCTCGCGCCTGATAGGAACTATTATTAACAGTGACTCGTGATGATCTCTATTCATCGTGAATGAAAATTGAGCAATTGAAAATATAGCCGACGACCAGCGTTGATTGACATAATCGAACCTCCGAGTCGCGATAATGTCCATTCATAACGCAGACCCCTAATCAATGAAACTGAAAATGTTTGTAATCGCACTGGCGATAAACTTTTTCGTTGCAAACAAGCGCGCGATCGCGACTCCGCCATAATAAAGTTCATCATAATAGTGTTGCAAAAGGAGTTCAAGGGAAAGCCGAGCTGTCTGTTCAAATTATTGTTTTGTTGGCGTTAAATCTTTGTAATTATATTGCATTATATTATTATTTTGACAGTTATCGATAACGCAGCTTGGTTTGTGCTTAACGAAGAAGCCTCCACAGGAGAAGGTCAGGTCTAGATATTTAATCAGTCCGTGTGGGTGGGGTTCTCCGATGGAAAAGAAGTGAAGGAAAGAGATGAGCGAAAGAAAAAAAATTAAGAGAGCGAAAAGAGAGAAGGACTTATGCCAGATGAAGCAGCGAGATACAACCGAAACCTTTGGGAAATATCAGTATCGATAGTTGATCGAGTCTAAATGGTTTATGCGAGCAGACGACCTTCGACCCCGAGTAATAACCGGTGAAGAAGCATCTGCCGCTTGATCTATTGGATCGGAATCGATCGGCTAACACCTTGCTTGCAACGGCCTGACCGTACCCTCGGCCATACTTCATATATTACCGAGTTATTGCCACGAAGAAATATTGCGCCAATTGACACGCTATTAGTTACGATAGCAGTTCGGATAATACAATTAGTCGAGTCAAATCCTGGCCGATTGACAGTGGTAATTGGATTGTCAGTCGCGTTCGCTCGAGTTCTATGTAATCAAATACTTTTCGCATGAATAATGCATGAGATCAAATGTTGTTTATGATACATAATGTAAATTGGCGGTTTTTGTTCCAGCTCGTATCTTAGAGTCGTTAATCTGGCGCTGATAACTGCGTTACAAAAAGCCCGAGCACTAAACACAACAGGCAATAACAATGTAAGGACAATTATCGTCCATAGAAATTAATTTGATTACGAAAAACGAAAAGCAATTTTCGAACAACCGGTGTTGAAGTAAAGAGAGGAGAAAAAAAAACAACAATGTGAAAGAGAGAAACGAGTTTTGTACCTTGTGTCACTTTATTTTGATGATAGAAATAAAATGAGCATTAATGTCGGCGCGGCAGGCTTGAGAGTGGGCAGCTGAGGATTGGCTGGTAATTGAGTCCTCGAGAATGCCGAAGAAAGGCAACGTCGTGTTAACCACGACTTCTCATGAACAGCTTAATAATTACATTACTGCGGTTAGTCCAAGTACAATGGCTCTTTGTGGAGGCATCGCTTTGACGCATAAACTCATTCTCGAACACCAGATTGCGAGCAATTGCAGCCACGTAGAAAGCTCTCTTCGACTCGACGTTGCGATTTGTGATTCATTGTTCATTTTTGTTCCTTTTTGTGGCGTGCCGCATTTTTGTTGCCGAGTGATTTAATGCATTAGATTCAGTTTTTTTTGTGATTTTGTTTTTTCAATGCAATTTCAGTGATAAACGAAAAACATTTTAGGATGAAAACAACAAGGGAAAGTTAGAGAATAAAACTGATAGGTATCATAATATATTACTTACTTTGTCTGTCAAACAATTTTTTTTCTCGTTTCATTTGTCGTTGAGATGGTTTTACAAAAATGAAATCATACATAAAAATAACGAAAGAAAAACTGAATTCGAATAAATGAGACAAAAAAGTAGTAGAAAAAATGTAATATAAAAAGAGTAAGCGATGAATAATAGACTATAAAAAGAGGTATAAAATGTGAAGGGTGGAAAAGTGATAACACAAGGAGTATGTTGAGAATAAATTAATATATATTTTTATATAATGAATATAAGGTAGGTACTTTCAAAAATCTATTCATCGTCCTTCAACATCTCAGTTCGTTGCAGTCCTTGATGCATCGATCTTCGCCCACCGCTTTCACCGTAGTCGCTCCTCAAACTGTACCCACTTGACGAGTCATATGTACACATCGTACCTCTATTGCTTGGAATATATCATGAATCGCGCATCTCGAACACTAGGTATCCGTAAACGTGACGTCGATTAAATTAACATCTTGCCTATTTACAACGAATATACATTACGTTACTCGCGTCCCCCTTATTGAATTCGCATCACAAACGGAATGGCAAACGATTTGTCTTGTTCCTTTGAATATTTTTAGAAGGAAAACGAGTATACGATTTAGTCGGATATGTCTTAAACGATATACGCAGACGGTACCCTCAGCGAAAGGTAATTGCTTGCTTATTTTGTTCGCTATCAGAAGTTTGGCCTGCGTCATCCAACTGTCCACATTTTATCACATATCGGGTAAAGATCACTGGAACATCCAATCCCCAATGGTATTGAATTTGGCAAACAAATGAGCGTTGTCAAATCAGTGAAATCAAACACTGGCTGGTTGGTGAAAACAATAAACTGATCCGGGAACGGGAAAAGGGTAGATGCGCCGATAGGGCAGACAGGTGGATCAGCCGTCTTCTAGATCCGCGTTGAGTTGGTTCGATGAGATCAGCACTACGTGGTCGACGGCGACGTGGAAAGCCGGCCGTTTGTCAAAGGTGGCGTCGAGATATCACGATTATCCCGCTGAGTTGCCGGCGAGCCAGACCTGTTATTTCCGAGGAGACTATCGATGGAAAACGGATTCAGTCTCTTCCTCTCCTCTCGACCTTTGACGGAAAGGTCGATGCTACTGCTCTGAACGTCGTCCTCGTTGGGGGAACTGTTCCTGGAAGCCTGCCTGATCGCCGATTGGCTTAACGAGGCGAGTTTGCGCCTCCGTTCCAAGATGCTGAGGCCCCAGTTGAGGCCCTGCTGGTTGAGATCCAGGTTCAGCTGCAGCCCACCGGAGGGCGTCTGCGAGCTCGAGCCTCGTCGAACCTCCGCGTGATGCTCGCCAGATAAACCGGGAAAGCACTCGCCATCCACCGAGCCGTCCGCCGCCGAGTCCACGCGCTCGCTGCCACTTTCGCTGCAGGAGTCCAGGCCCCCGACGACATCGATCTCCTCGTTCACGTCGTTCCCGGAACCAGAAACGCTGCTACCTTCGTTGCCTAAGCCTAAGAATGAGCCTCCTAGAGAACCGCCGCCGTTTGCTGCCGCAGAACGCGATTCCCACTCGGCCTGCAACGTCGACAGATCTACTGATATACCCTGCAATCATACAAGCGGTCCAATTATTCATTGCCAGATCATCATTTCAAACGTCCAACTATCTACGACGGACCGAATGAAATATTCAGTTCGACGTAATTGGGTCGCAATTGACTTTAGTCAAACAACATTATAACTTTGATGTTAGTTGTGCAATTATAAACAATCTTTTGTGTTGTTGATTGTTCATCTGTGGTGTTTTGTATTATTTTTAAGATGAGTAATAATTTATGCAATTGATATTGTTAGAAATGTGAAAATATTTTTTTGGTTTTGAAGGAAATACAGATAAGTCTCTAGTTTCAAATGTTAGTAATAATAATTTGGTGCAAATTCTAAATGTCAATTTAGTATTTCAATGCTAATGATAAACAAAAGTAGTAGATAGTAATATACCTGATGCGAATTATAAAACAATTTTGGTATTTAGACACAAAAAAAATTTTATATCGTCCAATTCAACATTTAAGCATTTGTGTTTCTTTTGGAATTTGGAGTTATTCGTTTTTGCTTCCAAGCAAATGATTTAATCAAACTGGCTTTATCATATTGATGCCCTATGTGTAAAAATTGTAAAATAGAAAAGACTTCAAATGATATAAAGTTCACAAAATTGCATTTTTTGTTATAACTACAAAAGTTGGGACTTTGGTTAACTGAAAGTAATTAAACTTTCAATATCCACCAAAAACTTTGTCATCGTATTTTCAGTTGTATATAATTATTTATGAAGGAGTGTGTGGACATTTTTAGATGTTAATATATCATGTATTTTGTAAATCTGTTTTATTCATATTGAATTGATTTGTCATTTTGAAATGTTCATCTTAAAATTGTTTGTGATATAATGGATGTTTTCAAAATGTTCAATATGTTTTTCGATACTAAATTAACTTTATTGTTATTGAAAATAAAGAAATTTTATTTCCTCAGTGTTTATTCTTTGAACTACTTCGATTTTCAAAATAATCCTTCCAGGCATATATCCTAGACAGACCAAAAACTATCCATTTGACGTGAGCACAATTTGCTGCCGAATATTAGAACTGCGAATTTTATTGTTAATCGCCAAAAATGGTGGTAGGGAAAAAAATCCAATTGCCGTGGAGCCACACAGTTAGCGAGGGAACAAATTTATGAATTGTATATGAAAGTAAAAAAGTAAGCTCGAATGTAACTCTTGATGATTGCCTTTTTTATCTGCAACTGACAAGCGGCGGTACGAGAATGCTAAAAAAAGGATTTATCGTAAGTTATATACTCGCGTCGAGAATTAAAAAAAACGCGCGGCGCACGGCTATCATTCACTCTCGTCGACGAGGCTTTATCGCAGGATTGTAAAAAATTCAGAGAGAAAAAAAAACGCCGCGGTTGCAACAAACTGTGCCGTCAAAATAAATCCATTCCCGGCGCTGCCAACGTGATGATACACGAAATCGGTTGGATGTTTACCTTAGCTGCTAATTTTCGTTGTTGTCGCTCCAATGACTTCAATAGTTTCTTCTGCTCCTTTTGACGTTCCTTTCTCTGCAGTTCTTCCGGTGGTATCGGCTCGCCGCTACAACTTTGTGGATGGGCGTTATGGGCCGGCCTACCCGGGCCTTTTTTCGTGTGCTCTTTTTTTCTCCACTTTGCTCGACGATTTTGAAACCATACCTGCAACAGTGTTACGGATCTTTACATATACGCGTCAATGATCTTCTAACTGCTACTAATTTCCAAGTGTCTATTACGACCACAATCCACGAATTTCGTTATGGGACATGAAAAAAGATTCTTACGTTTTCATGGTCCTAAATATTAATATCACATTTAAATCAAGTTATTCTTTTTATTATTATTACTTTTTATCAAAACGATCAGCTTTAATAAAAATTTGAAATAAAACTTGTGTCATGAGATCATTTGAAAATCATCAAAGCAAAATATTTTGACTGAAAACATATATTCGGTTCTTAAAAGTATCAGCAGAGAAAAAAAGTGGGATGGAATGTAAGACGAAAGTAAATCTGGAAACCAGAGCAAGAGCAAGAAGATGTACCGGTCCTTAATTGTGGGAGAAAAAAGTGGAGTTGAAAGAGACCGAGCCGACGCGTAAAAGGGATGAAGACATTAGTTGAAGGAGGTGGCCGCAAAAGCTAAGTGGCGCTGAGCTCTCACGCAATACGAGGATCAATAGATCTATCTCCCCTCACGTTTTGGTCACCCTCGTCGCCCGGTTTCTTACGACGACGTAACCCCAGCTGATTATACGTGTCCAAACACGCGAATGTCCGAGCGCATGGCCCTAAAAAACGTCATCAACGAGAAAACAGCGTGTCCCTCATTAGGCATTAATTGAGGCCTTTCCGCGGTGGACTTTGGCTCAAAGTGTTCCGTTCGAAAATGCCTTTGATTAATGAGCTGCTTACGAAATGCTGTCGTAACTTGATAAGCCTTATGAAATGACGCTTAACTTAAGCCAAACGAACACATTATTCTTGACTAAATGGGTCTACATGACGTCTCCGCTTATTTCAGGTCGTGCCCGCAAATACGTTATGATTTGAGTAAACAT
The DNA here is from genome assembly GCA_025266255.1 of Trissolcus basalis. Lineage (NCBI taxonomy): Eukaryota > Metazoa > Arthropoda > Insecta > Hymenoptera > Scelionidae > Trissolcus > Trissolcus basalis. The sequence continues at coordinate 32,780 of JAAMPD010000511.1, read as the reverse complement.
TTATGACGCCCTTGTATAAAGTTTTAATTGAGGATGACTCTCTTGGCGTTAGAGTTAATTCTGGCTTGATTCTGCCAAATGGAGAAATAATCGAATTTCTCTTCATCTCAAAATGATGATTTAGAAATAAATAGAAACGTATCTTCTATTAATGAAAAAAATTTTTTATTTAAATTTCGCAAAGTTAAAATAGATAAAATATCTATTTGTAAAAAGATCTCAAAAAAAAAAATATGATTTAGAAAAGTTTAGAGAAATTAGATTGTCCTAATCTATAAACATTTCAGTATTAAGTTAATAAATCAAAATTTTACAGTTCTATCTATCGATAAATGTCCATTTGCAAGTAGATATTTTATTGTCAAATTAGCATAATAGATATATACATATACATGCCACGAATTTTTCTATAAATTCTTCATATTGAACCTAAAAAATATCGTTGCCCATATTTTGAATAACTTCTAACACTCTTGTATAATATTAAAATGTTTATAACACAATTGACATAAGCTTGATCAAGTAATTTTATCAGATGTTTTTTCAGATAATTGTTATTAATGATTAAATTTAAGCAAAAGAACCAGATAAAATTGAACGATCGCTAAGCGTTTGTTTTTATTTAAAAAATTTATTTCTGAATATTTTTAATATGACCACTGTGAGTGTAAATTTTGAACAACAACAAAGATTGGTATTTAATGATTAACCATGTTTTCATGTATAAAAAATGTTGACGGAACTGTGACAAATTTAATGATATATGATACTACCGAAATTGAATTCGCATATAGACTGGAAAACTTAAATCTTTAATTTTAATTCCAATTCCATCTTGATAAATCATTTTTATGAAATAGCATTCTATTGAACTGTCATAATTACCTGAGCTGCCTCAATGCATGAATATATATAACCAAACTGTTTTGTTACCCGTCGCGCAGCAATAATAATGAATAATACTAATTCATGAAGAATTTGTTGTAATTTTAATTCATACATATGTCACATTTATTACTTATTTGGATTCAAAAGATTTTTTTTTTTTTTTTTGTAAACAATTTCCTCTTAAATCACTGGGATAGTTTGTCCAACGCAAACCGATCTGATCAGATCTTGATTGTAAGTTCGCTGGAGCGACAAAAGCTTCTTCATTATCAGCGTATTAGTCTTATCTACCAGCGATATTCACAGGACACGTTCGGGTGTCAGCGGACTTGTGTTTATCCGGCGTTGATCTGTGGTCTCCGGAGGGTCGCCGGGTATCCAGGACACATCTAAGCGCATAAATATAAATATCTCATTCGAGACGATGACAAAAGCGTCGGTAAGGGCAAAGCCCGCATAAGGCCTTGTTCTACGGGCCGTGAAATTGAGGGTCACCCTTTCGTTTGAAACTCCACCTCCTGTCGATGAAGTTACGCTTCCTCCACCGTTAACTGATACCCACGTGCCGTTTTGTGTTTACGTGTCCACGCTTCTTAGTTGTTTTCCTCTTTTTTGTAATAATTTTTTGTTGAAAACGTACACAACCGATCACCACGAGAGGACTGACATTTCAAAGAAGGAACAACAAGCGATCCCCTGGAAGTCAAAATAAATTTCGGAGTCACGCAAAGTTTCGCAGCCGGCTATAATTTTAGAAATATGAGCCAGTGCTGTACCAGGTGATGACGTCGGGTATTAACAATGTGTGCCAGCGATACTCTTTTCGTTTCCATTTTCAATCATCTGAAACGTTAGAAGAGGAACTTTAATTGAAAAAAATATATTCTATTTTCTGTCGTGATTGGGCAGACGTTTTCGATTTGGCGAAAAGGTATATAACCGGGTACACGCGCTCTCGTGTAGTTCTGTTATTTCACGCAAACCAAAACGAATAATTCTTTTTAGAATAGTTTATTTTTGTTTGGCTTTTTTTTTAGCGAAACAAAGAAAGCGTGATAAGTTTTAATCTCGCTAGCCTATCTTAGAAAACTGTTTGCACACAAAATTCTTTCATGCTTGAAATAAGTTGGTAACTCGATACCGGTCTGTAGGCATCGCGTTATTCAAATTAGGGGTTAGGCTAAAATTTCTGCAAACAAACGAGCATCAAATTGTTTCTTGATAATCACTCAATCCAACTGCTCTTTTGCAAGAGCGCGCGCCGGATCGAACGAAACGAAGAAAATGTTCGAGAATAATTTCGACCCGACGACTGTATATATACAACACGGGAAGCATATCGGCGTGCAAAACAGATGCACTGACTACACCCAGGGGAGTGCAAGAAAGTGTCGGTCCGAACCCCAGATTTCGGCTATCAACCCTCGATCAACTCGGAGCCTCGAAATAGCTCTTGTTAATAGACTCGTACATCATTTCGTGCTTTACGACTGTTCAAAGGGTTGTTTCCATCGAGATCCTAATTAATGTAATGATAAAACATAGCTAATAAACAAAATACGTGTAAAAAAAGAAGAAGTGAGAAAAAGTGACAGGGATGTTATTGCGGCAACAATGAATTGGCGTTGACAGTAATCTGGAGATACTTACTGCAACGCGACTCTCCTTTAACTCGAGTCTCAAAGCCAATGATTCTCTCATAAATACGTCAGGATAATGGCTCGCGAGGAAAGCCCGCTCCAATTCCTCCAGTTGCCAGCTATTAAAGTTAGTTCTGCTTCTTCTTCTCTTGCTTCCACCCTCGTCGGATTCACCATCACAGCCTGAAAAATGTACAATGTGTCTTCAATTTTTCTGTCGGATGTCACGGTAATGCTGAGCATCCGAATATTTACATCAAAATGCACCCTATTCCAATTGTCTGGCTTGTGATATGCGGACAATCTTATTTATTGTTTCTTTATTTCGGCCCTGCTGTTGGTCATTAATTTCAATATAACTTTTTCGCTCAAAAACATTATTTTCTTTTTATTAAATATTTTTTCAAGAAAACTATAAAATTAATCACTTCAATTCTTCACATAAATTTTTCGTTATGTAAGAATGTCTGTTGATGAAACTTTAGTTTTTTCAATTTTGAAAGTGAAACCTAAACTTGTCTATTTCAAATACTCTTTTGCAATTCGTTAATACTAAAGAAAAAAATAAATAAATTTTGGTAAAAATTTCATTGAATTAAAAGAATCTTTTTTGCTTAAGGAAATCGAAAAAGTAATGGAAAATAACTATGAACAATCATTGTTTATACTAAATTGATTTTTTGCTTTTTAAGCGTTATTCAAGTAACTGCAATACAATTTTATTATGAAGATGAGTTTAATAAAAACTGATGTTCAACATTCGGAACTTTCAATCATACTTTTAAGACCCATAGACAATAACCATTTGGATCGGATAGACTTTATTTTGGAACATAAAACTAATGCATAAGGCGGAATCGAAAAATTTTTGTGTGCGTTGAAGTCACTTCTTATCACGATGGAATTAACGGTTCTTGTATCGTCGAAGGGTCTCTTGTCTCGACCCTGACCCTAGATGATAAGAACAAACCGAAACGCAACGGATATTGAATAAACATGGAATTTCATGATTTTATGACTACGATCACGCTTATCATCCGAAGAATCTATTTTCCAATTGTTTTGTACTTGTATATGTATGCTAATCGAGATGAGATTCGCCGAATTGAATAGAAAATAGAAGAAAAATTATTATTACACTTTTATTGTAATCGAATAGATGTTTTGTCAATTATAATTGTTATTATCAATAAAAATAAAATAGCATCCACACAATGTTATTTCATCTGGAAAATGTATTTATAGTTCAATATTTTTCATATTCTGAAGACATTTTTGTTATATAAATTGTTATAAAAAGACAGTTGGAATAAAATAATTGATAAAAATAAACAAATTTAAAAGATGGATTTTCAAAAATTTTTATATTCTGTACATATATTTTTGCATACGTTGAAAATGAAAATATATTTATGAAATTCAATTGGAACTGAATTCGAAACGATGCTAATCGCATAAGTGAAACAAAAACGGATAAAGCTGGGACTGATCAAACTACGTGCGAATACCAGATATTCGTATGCAAAGCTTTTACGAAGACAACGTTTATCGAAAACAACGTTGATTTTTGCAGCACAGCCGCGTTACCGTTTTAATTGAGCCTATTTGTTCGTATCAGTCGGCAGATAAGCAAGTCAAAGGAAACATCGCGGCAATCAGTGCGAACTCTTGCCTCCAGATATACAAGCTCGAGATGAGACCATCAACTAGCGTTTTGCGTGCGATCGTATTAGCGGGCTTATTAGTTTTTCAGAATGTTGCGTTATATAAGGATTTTGCGATTCAATTTGGCCGGGTCGAACCGCCGCAAAAGCGCCGATTTACAATCCCATTTTTATGGTACCATTTCGGTCGGCTCTCGCTCCGAGCGACGGATCATCCGGTGCGAAACGATATACCTCCAACGCAAAGGCTGTAATTAGCGCGATCGAAAAATAAATAGTTAACGACGATAATAATAATCGCAATCGTAAACGAGCGTCTGAGTGTAGAACGTATTCTCGACGGCGCATATTATTTATCAATTATCAATAAACCAAGAAATACTCTGAAAATGGACTGATTTCTCTAAAAATAGAATTATTGATTCGAAATAATTTTTGTTTTTGAATATGAGACAAGATGTTTGTTTGTCCAGGAAAATTTGTCAAGCAAAAATTGAATAACAGCTGAAAAAAAACTGCTTGAAAAAACAAATATAAAATCAACAAGTAAATTATTTCTTAATAAAAATTCACTTATCAGTGATTTTAATTACATGATTCTAAGGAATTAATTTTTACTTTGAACAATATGCTTTATCTTGGAAAACAAGTTTGTCATTATTATTTTTCATTTTATTTACAAAATTTGTTATTTTTTATTTAAAACATTGTTTTTAATATTTAACAAGTATAACACTTTAAAAATATCTTTCAGAATAAACTTGTTGCAGAAAAAACGTTTTTAGCCGTAAATATAGTCATAAACATAGTCATAAAAAGAGTCAAATACAACTACTTTCTAAACAATTCAAAATTTTGAACGATGTTAAATTTTTTTTAGGATGATTTTTTATATTTTTAAATAAATTTTTTTATCTTTGTATTTTCTCATGTAATGTTAAAATTTGTATAAAGTTGAAAAAAAATTTATGTTTTAAGAAAATATCATCACGAAAGAAATGTTTATAGTATGTAATTGTTTTATGATGACACACCAATGTGAAGCACTAATTTTTTTAATATTATTTTGTTAAATCAAAAAACGGCAAACAAACTGACATGAGAGGAGTTCTGCAAATCATCCTGAAAACTGACTTCGTTTCTTCTTTTTGTCGTTCCAGATTGGCTTCTCTTCTTATTTTGCATTGCTCCGTGTCTTCATCTTGGTTCAATAACAAGTCCGATATTAAGATGGTAAAATTGTTATTTTCTGACGACTGAGCATTATTATTCACACCATTATACTGAAATTAAAATCGGTTTGCATGTGAACGTTCCATTTAATTTCGAATTGAACGAATTCGATGAACGAATTTCGAATTTCGTTCACTTCTTTATAACTGCAGTGTTATGCAACAAAACTCGGTTATTTTGCCTTTCAATTGCAATTCCAGTTCCTTTATTTCTCATTCAGTCACAAAATCTTTTTTGTGAAACATACCTATATACTTATGCCGAAAGTGAGGAAATGAGACTTTAATTGTAAATTCAAAGTCACATTAAGTCGTTCGGTCAAATGATATACTAGCAGAAATTAGTAGAGAATTTCAAAGAGTGACCAAATGTCATTCTTTTTCTACTTCAATCAAAAACCAATTTCATCAAATAAAATGTAAACAAGCCTGCCTATTAGAACATCTCACATGGGCAAAATTCAAAAATTGTTAATAAACATTTGACAGTGTGACATGTAACCTTTTGAGATGAGTCGTACATCAAAAAGTGCATCATCAGCAGTTTCTAATTTACAAGTAATATCGCTTCCACAAAATTTGACCACATTACTTTGTTGCATAAAATGTACATATAATTTGTACACATATCATCAACACCGTAACAATAACACAAATATTAAAATTATATCTTTCATCACTGTTAGATTTGTATCTGAAATATTGAACATTTTGCAAAAAATGTATCTGAATCATTATTGCTATTAATCGCAATTTGTGTGAGGTCATTTCATACTTCAAAATAAATAAGTTGGAGTTTGGAGGGGACAAAAAAAAGGTGGGAGATGGAGCGATTCGCAGCGGAAAGGTCGGCGGCACTTTCGTATGCAGCAAAACTGCGTGTGGAATCGCGAGAAACGTCACACCGTTCGCAACGCCAACGGGCGAAAAATTGTCCCGGCGCATTAATTCTTGTAATTAGATGCGATTTATTCCTAAGTCCGCCCATGGATCGTATCTTGTAACCGAGACCGTGACGAATATATATATCGATCGAGCCTTTCATTATTGATAATCTATAATCCGTAATAAACGGCCGACTGAGAGCGGCCAACAGTGGCAGCTTGAAGGATTATCCCGACGAGCAACACCTCGATCCGTGAAACGCGCTTTAAGAGATGATTCCCTCGTCGGCACTGTAATCATGCATACATTTTGTATTACATTTTGGAAAGCGCTCGACAGTAATAAATTGTTATAAAATATGATGTGACAGAAGATTAATGTTAATGATTTAATAACACCGCATAAAATCACGCGGACATCTCAATCGGCGCGGTGACGCCGACCTCGCTCATAATTTGCCACATTCTTCTCTTACGAGGTACACAACATCAAATCGCAATTTCTCAAACTTTTTGGAACAGGGGCAAATTTTGCAAACTCTCAGTTTTTCAATTAATTCGAAACAATTATGGCGCGCTCAATTACCGCATAATTCACGCTTAGTTATTTCAACTACGACTGCACTTATCACCGACCAATCTGAATTATAATTTCGCTCGGCTTTCGCGTGATCTCGGCTCGAACGAGATATATGATCCGTTCGCGATACACACGTTCGAAGAGATAACTTATTTTGTCTATCGTATGTGCACACGTTCTTTTTTAATTCGACAAAACGAGACCGAAAACGAGTGGTTTGTCAGTTAATAACTGATCGGAAGCGCAATTCCCGGACCTTATCTGGCCGTCGTATCGAGACCGTAAAATATTTCAGACTTCGCCAACTTTTTAGCAATAACTCGTTGGGAGAGAGAAAAAAAGAAACATCGACTGAGCGTTAACACACTATACGCGGTGGAAATTGATTTCTTCTTACTTCAAGCTGTGAAAATATAAGATCGACCTTCATAAATGTAACAAGTATATCGAGTGCATAGATGCGTTATTGAAAGTATTAAATACAACATTTTGTATTAATTGCAATAATTTTTGCCGTGCGCGCATGGATTATTAATTAAAACTCGCGCTAACACTTTGCACGTTGCGGAAAATGAGGGCTCGGGCGCTACGATCGTTATCTACTTCCGGCGATTATACGTCTCTATACGTGTCCAGCGTTCGCCGTGTTGATCCTACCAGAATATCTGTTAATGGAAATCCCATCCTGTTTATTGCACGCGAATTACACACGAATGAAAAAAGCCACTTCAAAATGATCGAACTCAGCCCCCTTTTTACGGCATCATTATACCCATCGTGTTATGCGAATATAGCCCTCAATAAAAAGATCCGACGCCTCGCCATAATGATCGCAACTGCTACAACATAATCTGCCTCAGTTTTCTTCCAATTTTCGATCCCCGATGCATCGCAAATTAATAGCTTACTCAGAGCGTGCTTTTGCGGAATGCCAAACACCGCGATGACTCACAACAAAAATCTCATACAAAAACTGACAAAAGGTAAAAATCGACAAATCGATTGCAAATTTATAATCGTCCATCGAAGTACATAACTAATCATACAAATTTAATTTTGGCTCCTGACAGGAAAATTTGTTTTTCATCAAAAGTTAAATTTTTTTATAGTTATATAGAGTTATGCTAGGCAGATCTTGAAAGTCTGTCAAATTAAAGCTATAATGATAGACGAATGACAAAATTTATCTGAAATTTTCACAATTTTATTATTATTATTATTATTTTTTTTTTTACGTTTTTGTGAAAAACATCGAAGAAATAATAAGTATTGTTTCGTATTAATTGTTTTTTCGGTCACGGTAGAGTAGAAATTTTTAATAATAAAATTTAACAGTTTGATAACTGTTAATGTAACCTTTTGAGTGGCAGTAAATCATAACAAAGAGTTGGCTAAAGATAATCAAAATTAATAGCAGGCGCGCGCTTGAACCTTGTATAGCGTAATAATGCAATTTTAATCAAACAGCATTTTTGGAAGTTAATTATATTATAATTCATCTCCAATTACGTTTTTAATAAACAGAACAACGCAGAATGTTCGTTACTCAAAGCAGGTCCGATAATCTCCTTCAATTATTTAACCAAAATTCTTGTTTAGGCGCCAGGTCGGTGAAGGAGACCGTCGTTTCCATATAACCACGCGGGGCCCCAAACATGAAAATTTTATCGCTGTTGTAGCGAGCTTTACGGGTTGTAACAAACATAATAACCCGGAAAAAAAGTCCAGGTCTGGTCAGACCTGGAAATAGTTCTGATTGGGTGGAAATATGCCGAATTAGGTCTATTTTCAGGTCTGATCAGGTTTGATCAGACTTGAAAAATGAGTAAGTCTGACTTTATTCAAGAAAATGTCCATGCCTAATTATGCATAATTTAGTCTAACTAAGTCTGTCCAGACATGAAAAATTTCTTAAATACTCATTTTCAGATCTGATCAGGTCTGATCTGAATCTAATTCAATAAAATTCTGTCTGATCACGTAAAATCAGACATGAATCAGATAAAATTTGGCATATTTCGATCTAATCAGAACTATTTCCAGGTCTAGTCAGATCTGGAATGTTTTCCGGAAATATATAATGATTTGATAGTTTTTTTTTGCAGACTGATGCATTCTTTTGAAAAAGGACGAAAAAAATTCAATGTAATGATAACATTAAGTCGAAATAAATCAAATTAAATAAATTATTTCTATACTGATTATTTTGAGAACATGATAATTATTTTGTTTTGTGTATGATATTTTATTATTCTTCTTTAGTTGATTGTTTAAATTTTTGAAGAAAAAAACAAAAATAAACCCTATAATATTGCAACATAAAAAAAGCAATTAAAAATAAAATTTGTTTCTCAATTGTAAATTTCTACATTGTTGGGTTGATACAATGTAGTATCAATTTAAAAAATGTCTGTTCAACTAAGTTTTTGTTCACGACAAATTTATTTTCCGTGGCAATAAATCGATGAAGTTTATAACGTAACATAAACTTCAATTCTGTGTTAATTAAATCACGTCAGTCTTGTAGATTGTAAATATTTAACTATGAGCAATGGGCAATCATGCAATCGTATTCTTTACAATTATATTGCGACTATACTATTACGATATGACACTACATCTTACGATATAGTATAGAGACAGCCCAACAGTTTAACAATTTTCAAACCAATGATTATATTATCGGTAATTTGAATTAGAATCGAACATTTTATCTGCTACAGTTTAAAGTCACCATTCATCAACTCACAAAGAAATACCGAACAACTCATTAACAACGTTGATTGCAAAAAGTTACGATTTTTTTATTTATATAACTATTGTGGCATATGAAAATTCGTAACTGAAATTTCAAACTTTTCATAGTAAAAACAAAAAACAATTTTTCACCAAAATTGGTATAATTTTTAACAAAATGTCTCATAAGTTTTATAATTAATAAATAATGGCCAAACATTTTAATATACATTATTCAATTTTTTTACATTTTTAAGTAAACAGTTTAATAATTTTGATCAAAAATGGATTCTGTGCTTCAATTTGGTAGATTGGTAAATTCAATGGTAATAAACCGTTTGGTAAAAATTATTACAACTTTTTTCTCCATGTGGAAATTGTTTTACGAACAATTTTCGCGATGTAATTTATTTTTCGGTGGTTAGAATAGGAGCGATAAACTAATCCATAAATCATAAGAACAACTTAATTAGAGTGAAAAAGTCAATAAAAACGTCAAAACTAATTTGGCTGATAAAAAAGTTTGCGGAGCCCGAGCGATGGAAAGAAAAAGCGTGTACGCATAATGAGAGGCATCGATCCAAAGTGTTGTCAGATAAGTTAGTGAGTCGGGCTGGCCGAGTTGTTTCGCAGGCATCTTAATAACGCAAAGGGTGATACCGAGAATCAATTTGCGTTTACATTCGCGTGCATACTCGGTGCCTCCGAGACTTACGTGCGTTTTCTCATGCTGCGAAGTACGTTATATGCGCGCGATTGTGTCATCAGGTGCAATAGCGATAGACATAATCGACAAACTTCAACGTTTTCAAGTGCGCCTGGGATGAAATATTGGCGTAAACGCTGGATAAACACGCCAAAGGAGAAAGGTGTTCTCGCGGGAGCCGTGCTGAGACACGACGGATATTAAAACACGCGCAGTGATGCTACGGTTAAAAGTTACGATAGCGTGATCTGCCTCGAGGCATCTAATAAACCCGCTGGTGTACATCCAAAATAACATGCAATTAAATTGAATTACAGTGGCTCGGGTCCAGATATCCAGCATGGCCGAAAGTTGCCGCATATCTTTTGACCTTTTCGAAAGCTGCAGCCGTTTGAATTGTCCAATGGTCTGGTGTTTCCGCTCACCGCAAAACGTTGTAAGTACAAATTCCGAGTTTCACATTCCAATTGATATGATGGGACAATTTCACTCTATAGCAATTTTAATGCCTGTAATCACACACCTGCGGTATTGATGTCGACAAATTGAAATCGTCCCAATTTTTTTCTCACCTCTGAATACATTAAAGTTTCACGTTCAAACCATTCCGTTGATTTATGTTTTATTGATTTCTTTAATTTTTTCGATATATTTTTTTCGACAAAAAAAAATCGTACCAATCACTGCAAAAAAAGTGTTCAAAAATATGTGGGAGTATTTAAAAATATTCTATAAGAATTTTTAAAGTTTTGTTTCTTTAAATATTTTGCAGTGAATAAGAAAAAATCTGAAGCACACGTGAAGATTTGCCCAAGGATAATTTTCAGAGATATCACTGCAAAAATCAAAGTGGCAATAATTCCAAAAAGTGTAAATGCAAAAGAGACAATTTACATAGGACCTAATATCGAGCAGATGGTAGCAAGCTGCGATGTTTTCGGTAGTTGTCGCTTTTGAAGGTATAATAAGGGTCCAAAAATGACGGCAACATTGACGGTATCCTGATTCCGAAGACAAGCTGATGATGTGTGCACGACGCTTCTCACGAAATCCCAGAAGCTCTCCGGGTGAAAAAAAATCTTTGCATTGCAATTATTACTCGGAACTGTTTAAACAAATTGGCCGATTCAATCTGGTCGCGTGTTTTGTTGCGAGGGACAGGCGAAGGGTGATCCGTCGTTTTGGAGCATTTTCCATCAATTCTCGTCACGTGTTGAGTTCGCTTCTATCTATATAATTTCCTCCTCTCGATCAAAATGATAACTTTTGGTGAAAACTCAGCTGAGCCTTGAAAAATGATGAATTGAAAATGGAATTATTGAAATGAATGAAAAATATGCTTGATACAGAAGTTCTTATAAAGTTGGATCTGTTGGTTGCATCGTGTCAATATTTATATTTAATTACAAAACATGAGCGAGGCTTTGATCGTCGTCCTTTTTTCTTCTGAGCGGCATGACACTTAATTCGAAGTGGTTCAAGCAGGGCAGCTTGACGAGGAAGAAGGGCTGCCGTATCTGCGGGGCGGTGTAAACTGGGCGTAAGGAGGATTGATGGCGTCTGGATGCAAATGCAGTCAGTTTGGCACGCAAGCAACGTATCCACCTACCGACGCCTTATGCCAGTTAACGCCTTACAACTTAATAATCACTATCTTTTCTCTTTCTTACACTCGACCGTCAAAAACGAGTGCCGGCTAAATTACTTTATTAACCCCCCGTCCCCCTCCCGGCGTCGTAGAAAATCTTAACGTGTCACCATTTCTTTACGATCGGTCTGATAATAAAAACGTTTCGATTCAATCGTGCCCGCGCGAATGAATCTCGATTTCCTCTCGCGTACAAGTCTCACTTATTTCCAGCTCGTAACTCTGTTTGCTTGGGCATCAATTGGATGATAAATTTATTTTTTTAATGTTCATCTGCAAAAACAATTTTCATTTCGCTTTTAAATGTGTCATTGATTCATACAAAAAATTTTTATTCGTTATCGTGTCTTGATGAGCTGGATAATTTTTTTAATTCCATTTTTGTTATCGAGGATAATATAGACGTTAAGTTTTTCTCCCTGTTTTTAAGTAATGAATAAAAATGGTCTCACATAAATAATCATTTTAAAACAATAAGAAACAAAAACTGTATAATTACGTCTCGCCCCTGTCGACCAGTGGCCGAAATAACATGCGCATAAAATTACAGGTGAAAGTGAGAAAGACATTTCGTTCAGGAGTTCCGTATTTCCTGCAAAAATGTGTTGTGCAAAAACAAGGAGGGAAGAAATAACGACAAGGAAAGAATGGTCGCACAGTGGCAATTGACAATCTGAAGGAGACGCATCGCGCGCAAGAAAATCGCGTCCCCTTGGCGTGTATCGGTGATCGGTGGACGCTGATAAGAAAAAGCTCCCGAGATAAGATCTGCGAGCTCGGTTAATTATATATTAATACCTTCGCGTGCAATCTTGGCTAGATTATACACACGGTTGGCACCCTGTATACAAAGTAGAGTGTCCTAACATTGATATATTATTTACCGCAGGTTAGTAACCATGAAAAATTCAGTCTCTCCCCACAAAATGCACGTGTCATTATACATGACTCTATCGCGTCAATATTTATGCGCTCGTTGCATTATCAATAACCATAAAACGCAACGAAAAATATAATCGTCGCGCGTGCGAAAAACACGGTATGCGCAGTGGCGCGAGTATAATTTTTTTTGCGCCAATTAACGATAAGGGTCGATTGAAATGTCAAGAAGTGAAAATTTAGACGGATGGTTTTTAAATTCGCCACGAGAGATCAATGATACCATTTTTGGGATCAAAATACCGAGGATTTGGAGCGAGTAATCTGATGCATCTTGGCCGAAAATGCATCCGCGAGTGTAATCAAAGAGAGAAAGTTGCGTGCCGCTATTCACGGGATGTTTTGCTGTTCTTAGATTGCTAAGTATGGGTTGTTACCCTTGGCGTGTCATTTGCTCCGGCGCATATCCGAGTTGCGTGTCCGACGCCTAGCCGCTCGCAGTCGTCGATTGTTTTAAACGACCGATCGGAATCAAATCGTTTCTTAACGAACGCGAAACTCATACGTGTTGAGTTAACATCAATCAGACAATAATATTATTACCACTGCCTTAGAATCAACCTTAATATGCACCGATCATGCTTGTAATTTTAAGTTCAGACTTTTGCAAAGACAATATTTATGATCAATCGTATACATTTGAAGAAATTTAAATATAACGATATATGTAACGATATATATATATATATTGATATATATAATATACAACAACATATATGGGAACGTGTATAAAATATTTATGGAATTTAAATGGCGCATATAAGATAAGAAAAATGGCAACATATGGTTTCATATACGACGACGTATGACAGTATATATAAACGGAATATTTTAAATTGTAGTATTATTATAAAAGTTTCCTTGAATTTTCATGTAAAAACTGTCAGTTAATAATGATATATACACATCTCAGACAGAAATAAATAAAAAATAGTGTGACTAACGGTGAGTAATTAATTGAATTATTTGCCGTGAGAGTTTAATTATTAATCGCACATTCTGAGGTGTAATTAAAATTAATTGAACTATAAAGCATCACTTACGCGGTGGCTTGGTTTCGAACGCGCGAACCGTAATGTTTTCGTTTGAATAAAAAGAAAAGAAAGCTTAATCAATTTTTTCTTGAACAATTCAACAAAATTACACGATTTTTCTTGAAACCGACGAAATTATATTTTTGCGAACAAGTGGAGAGTGATAATATCTTCGCTTCTCCATGAAATCGTTTGCAGTTTGATCCTGATCGATTACACATTTTAAAGACAGGTGCAGCTGCCAGGACAATCATGCCGCTTCTGACGCCCAGGAGCATTTGCCAGTCGTCTATGTTATTATACAAAATTAGGCTCTTGATATTAAATTGAGACATTAGTTGAATTGTTTTCGCTGAAAGAAAAACACGAGGCTAATTAAAAAAAATCCACCCATCTCACGCTTAATCTCTAAATAGCAAAAAAATTAATTAAAAAACGTGTGTTCACAAATGTACGCATTAATTTCAAAGAGTTAAAAATTGAAGGGGAAAAAAAAGAGATGAAATTTTTTTTTCATGTTGGTTGTTATGAAAACACGACTCATGGGAGTTGGCGAATAATTAACCTCTCCTCCTCCGGTCGTCTTAATCGACGGAATCGAATCGAAGCAATCGTTTAGATGGTCAAAGGTGTGCGCGACGGCGGCGGTTATTACGCGAATTCAAAAAAATTGGCCTGCATCCGGCGCGTCTTAAATCTTAGCGGTATCCCTCAGAACAGAGGCTAATTAATGCTCGTTACGCAAGCACATCGCAACCCGAACGATCTTGGCCTGCGCAATAAATAATCATTTTAATCATCAGTCGTCGCACCTCGGCCGACGGCAACGCGCGTTTTCACGAGGAATTCCGTCGGTAACGGAAAATAAACGAGTTCCTCATCACAACCAACGCGATGGTTATGATCGTTATTAGTGTCATATTTATTGGATAATTAACATCGGCTGCGTCATTCAAGAGCTATTGATGATGTATCGAAGTTCAAATCCAACCGTTACCTCGCTTTATTTCGACTCTGTTAACAAAAAATCGAAAAAATATATGTATAATATCGGCGGGTGTATGCATGTATTCGAACAGTAAAAAAAAATGTAAACCGATTCCCGTTTATTCGGCCGCTGACATTTTAATGTGTGTAATTAAGGTTGCGTGCACAATTGCGCGTTAGGTGTCGAATATCACGCTTAGACGAACATCGAGCATTTCTCGTTGTCATTTTCTTTGCTCGGCTTTTTGTCTGCTGTTTTTCCCAATGGCTAATTAATTCATCCAGCTCTGAAAATTAATTGTAATTGAAACGCGTGGAATTTTTTTTATATGCCGCGCAATTTTTTTCCCACTTTGTGAAACACGCACCGCACACCGCGCAGAAAATCATAATTGAGAGATTTCATTTGAACTTCACGATAGTGTCATTTCGATTGAAATTCAAATGTCTTTTTCTTCGGGGATTAGATTAGTTATGGTAATCCGGCGAGTTCTATTGGTAGCGATTAAGCCTCGGATGTATAAATTCAATCATTCCATGGGTGATTAATAAACTTTCTAATTCCACGAGAGGTGTGTTTGATGTCGTGAGGCAAAACATCAACTTTTGCGCGCCTCAGTGTGTTACGAAAATTTTTTGAATGATTTCACTCTTTCAGCCGTTGAACATTGATCATCCACGGCTCTGTCGTTTCGATAATAAAATTTGCATCATAAAAAAATGACTTTCGGTTTGAATGAAAAAAATAATCTCATCGTTCCTTTGGTATATACAAAGAGACAAATTAAAAATTGTTAACTTTGTTTTCAATTTGAGAATGAAATACACCTGACAATCATCATAATATTCAAAAAATAAATATTCCATGAATATACTTTACTTACATTTACATTAACATATTTGAATTGAATATTATTATAGAAACAATTGTATCGTGATTGTGAGCTTAGAAGCGATATTTGTATTCGACGAGGATAAGAATTTAACGGTGTTCAAGAATTAATCAATTAATCATCTGAAATCAGTTTTCATTAGGATTGTCATTGTATTAAAGATGAGATCATTGTGATCGTTATCAAACAAAAGCCCCCGACAACTGTAAAATATGTTTTAATTGCAATCTCTCGGTTGCATTAAAAGTTGGCTAATTTCTTGCACAACTGATAAAACGCCGACCAATGGCAGAACAATCGTGACTTTATATACCTCCTGCTGCAGCGCTATATACGTAATATGTAAAAGCAGAGGCTCTCGATTAATAATGGCCTCGGTTCCGCGAATGTAACAGTCGCCACGAACTGATTAGGTCTTAAATGAAGAAAGAAGTTACTCCAAAAGTAATATAACGAGAGATGCTTATCGCCCGAGACAATTAGCAGAGAGCATATAAATACGGCGTATTTATAGTCGGTATCATCCTCCCCCTCGAGCGTCCTCCCGCGATCAACCACCTCCAATGGCACCCCGAAGAATACGCCTTCCTGCGCCATAACTCAAACTATTTAATTAATGTTTTTCTCCTTTTAGTCGGGCTTCACATCGCGAGGCTCACAGCAGAGATAAGAAATCAGGGAGCCTACTAGTCACGACAACGAGACGGGATTACTCGCGTTAGCGTTGCAAAAACTTGGTCTTTGCGGTAAAAAAAAGTACTGGCCGACGAAGGGTGAGATAGTACACGCGTTTCACGTCTCTACTACCAGATAAACGAGCTACGTCATGCTTTTGTTCCATTTTTTTTTACTCGTGCTGAGAATTTATGCCATTAAGTGAGCCCAAACTTTCCGCTTTTCTTTTACTCCTATTTTTCGAATGCTCGTTTTGTTTTGAAGTTAGAGTTTAGCCAAATCCTGACGAACTAACTTAAACTGTCTGTTCTGACGAGATAATGTTTTAATTAGATTATTTTGTGTAAGAAAAAAAAAGAATAGAATTTTAGGTATGTAATTGTTCTGTTGTTTAAGAATTATTAAGTTGCACGTGGAGAATACGAAATGATTATCTGCGTGTGGAGGTAAAAGTGTTGACACGAATTGTGATATCAATCATGAAATTTGCAAGGTGTTATTTTCAGTGAAATCAATCGCGTGTGGATCATTTCGAGTCTAAATTAGAGACATTTGTAGAAAACCGATCATCCATCACTGAGGGATTTGAAAAACGTATGTACATACGAAATTGTTGACTTTCAAAACATGCCCGTAATCATTATCATTAAAGTTGTAAATGCACTGGTATTTTCATCGCAATTGAAAATCGTCGTCTGCTTACAGCATCTCTAACACTTTAAATGATTTTGTTTCAAATAATTTCTTTGATTCTCCAAATTATCGTTCTTTTTTTTCAAGAGTTTCGGTTCAAAATTCATTCATTCTTTCATTCATTCAGAATTCAAACAACAGACGGATTTCAAAATTTTTGTTCGACCTGAGTTTACATTTTTTGTTCCAAAATATGAGAATACCATTAAAACATCTGGCGGGCTACTATGCACCTCTTTTGAAATCCATGATGAAGAAAGTTAAATTTTTTTGTTGAACTATTATGCAATCTGAATATGTTTTACGAATTTTTCCTTTTTGCTGATTATTATAATTTAATATGCTTCGTTGGTTATTCTTATACAGACACAATTTCATATTTTTCGGAACCAAAATTTTACATCAACCAAGATACTGCATAATGCAATCGAATACAAAAACTCCTAATTGAACAAAATTTGAAAGACCAAAAAAACGCGCGCTTCAAATTCAACAAACAATCTAAAAAATTCAACAATAATTATAATCATCGAATCTCGAATTGCGGGTTTCGTGCATTCCGCAGAGGCCCAAAGTATACGAAACGTCAGACAAAGTATACAGAACATCAAAGTTCCCAAACATCTTTTGCTTCCGAAAACGGCGTCATTTCTTCGATTTTAAAATGTGCTTAACTGAGAGTGATTTGTTAAAAAAAAATATGAGCACCCGCCAATTTCGTCTACCTGAAGAGACGGACCATGAGAGGAAGAAAAGAAAAAACCGCGCTCACTCTTTGTTGGTGTGATTATGCAAAACGACCGATTGAATTCCACGGGGACAGAGAGAGGGAGATGTCTGTGAGAACCATGATTTGGTCAGTAAAATTCGCAAAACTTTTCGTAAAATTTTACGCGCCGAACTACAATAAATGGAACATCTATAATGGAATAAGAAACGATTTTATTCACACGTCTCTTCTTATTTATATATTCATTATTAATACTATTATATCAAGCATATCATTATGTAATTATATTCAATTTTAACATAAAAAATACTTTGTATATACTTAGTGTAAATAATTTTACCGAGAATTATGCCAACTACTTATGTTGGTATGAGTGTAAGTGTATAACCATGCGCGGAAAACAAGTTTTCGGTCGATTTTTTTAATGAAACAATAAACACGTACTTTAAACTTAAAAGCTTTCTCTGTTATTTACAAGTGTTTAGTAACAAGGAATATTTTAAAATAGACTATTTCGAAAAGTAGATTCACTTGAGCCAATGTAATGAAAAGGTTTTGCAAGAAGTACAGAGGTTATATCAGTTTTGTAATGAATTTTTCTTGTGTTCGTTTTACTTCTATATGAATAGGATAAAAATTTTATAAAAAATTAATAATACTTGAATTATTTCCTGATAGTCGAAAAGAAGAAGAATTATATCATTTACAGTGAATAAAAAAGTTAATTTAAACGGGTATTCTCGATGTATAGTAAATAAACAATTCTAAATATACAAAACTAGGTTGAATTGTCTACGCTAAAAAATATTAGTCAAAATGAACATATAAAGCCGATATAAAAATATAGATATCATTTCTGGTAGAAAAGTATAATCAAGCGAATCTTAGTATCGCTCATTACATTCATACACACACACACATACACACTCACAAACAAAATATCTTTTTGAGCGCGTTTTCACGCATTTGAACGCTACAGTTTAGTTTCTTGAGGTTATGTGTTTAAAATTATACGGTTTTATACTTTGAAATACAGATACATTCAGAATCATTCAGATATATCAGCAGAACCAGAATGGTAATGTCAACTTCATAATCAATAACCTAACAACAACAAAATATAATTTTAATTATTACTTCCACAGCATGCAGCATTTGAATACTCTAGAGGCCTCTATCTTGCCAGTATGGAAGTCCATACAAGTATTTCAAATGTACCACGATATCCTCAACCGCCGCCGCAACCGCACCGAATTCAACAATCGACAGGGACGAACCAGAAAGCAGCTTATTTTTGCCCTCAGAAACCACTAAGAAAGATTCACAAATGAAGTTTTCTGAGAAAGTTCACGTCGAAAAACAACAACCACTAGAATCACCGAAATCATTAAATAACCAGAACCATGAAGTTACTCTGATCATTCATGAACCAGTCGGACAATCAGCGAAACAGAACCAGCTAAGTGAAATACAAATTCAAACACGCACATAAGAAATGCACCTGAATTTAATTCAAAAGATCTTTCACATGACAGATACAAAACACAAACAATAAATGACACACAGAAACTGAAAATAAGATTTTGTAAGCCCTTTTCAGTCCTTTTACATTTTTCAGTCCTTCTATCTTTTTGATTACAGACAATGCGGATTAAAGCTGCGGAAATCATTTTAATCTCTCTGTGCTAAGAGATTGTTGAGAACAACTTGCTTGAGAAGACAGACTATTTTCAAGATGACGATCATGAGGAACCTGATGCATAAAATATGTCTGAGAATTTAAGAAGGTTCTAGATAGGCGTTAGTAAATAAATATTCAAGTTAGACGGCAGATGGTGGACCAACCAAGATCAGTTTTTTTCACTGTTATTTAAGTGAAGGTTATTTCATGAATCCCAGTAAAAAATAAGGTTGGCCGAAGGATTATTAGGGATACAATGATGTAACCATGTAGGAGTTATTTAGAGATGGAAATCAAAAGACGTGTTATTCACAAAATTAGCGGACTGAGTGGACTTGCTTGAGTTGACATGTCCTAGAGTAAGGAAAAAGGAAAAAAATTACTATATAGGAGTAACTTGCTTGAAGAACTGAACCGATTGTCAGGTAACAATCTTTTACGAGAGTACCGAGGGGTTGTGTTATGAAATATCAGTTATGAATCGTGATTATGATACGTGAATTTGAATAATATTCGCTATTGTCTTTTGTTGTTGTCAAGTTGTTTTTGATTTCGAGATTGACATGTCAGTCAGAATTCTAGACATACAATGAATGAATAAAATCATTTCTTGTTCTTTTATAAATGAGTGTTTTGTTTATTGTGGCGCGGCGTGTAACAACATTTTAAGGTTATGTGGAGCAATCTTTCATCTGAACAACAACTGAGGGATAGAATAGAAAAACTTGTCTTTACAGTTAGAGATGAAATTGAAGGAAGAAATGGTACGCGGAACATCCATTTGGGTTCACATTTAATCTCGTATTTAGTTGTTCTACTTAAATTGCCAAAGTTTGGATGAGGAATGAGTCGAGGCCCAGGGGCCAAAGTCGAAAATAAGATTTTTTGCGAGAATAAGACATGCGGATGACGAGTCGAAGAGGACCTCTCTGACGTACGGTCGTTAGTACGTCTATAGTTGGGGTGGAATTTTGGCGATTCAATTTAGCGTTGTTGGCGCGAGATTCGTAGCCCGTGGGGCACTTTGCAACGGTGGACACGCAACGCAAAATGAGCTCGCGTTCGCAACAGCCACAGAAGGCGAACCCGGGGGACGAGCGGAGCGAGACGGGCCAACCGTCGGAAGGGAGAAAGAAAGAAGTTTTGAAAAGGGACTAACGACCAGCAGTTAACGGCGGCTCTGAAATTGCTGGTTACCCGCTGCATCTTCCACGGCCAGCCTGACCAAGAATTATTAAACTGTAGTTTAGTTTAAATTAAGTTATTACCCAGAGTCGGCTCGTTTTGTTTTTCCCGTTTCGCCGGTCGTTCGGCAGAGAGGCTACCTTCCCTTTTTTCTTATCCTCCGTCAAGGATGGGCTTGCTGGTTCGCTGTAGCTTTCTCCTTTTTCCGAATTTACCAATTTCTCGATTTTCGATTATTTCAACGTACATTTCTTAACCTCGCGCCTTCATGACAATTTTTGTCGCCTTTATGACAATTCATTCTCATTATACCAACTGAGTCTGACAGATCCAGTCTAATCCAGTAAAATGCACGTCTTCTCCTTTGCGAAATACACTGATAAGAATAAAAAGGATCATCCGGATACTTGTGTTTTGTATTCAAAATCATATTATCGAAGATTTGTTCTTATTTTGAATAATTCATATTAAAATTACAACCTATTTACTATACTCCCTCACAGACAAAAATATATACTGAGAATATAAAAAATATATATACATTTTTTTATATATAAATAAAATATATATTTCCGGCAATACGGACTATCTATTGTATATATTGTTTTCATAAATACCATTATATAAATTTATAAAATATAAAATAAAATATAGATTATTCATCATTGAAAATGAACATGGGGTTTAAAGAATTAATTTTTTTATTGAGTGAAACGACACGGCACTAGGCAAACAAAGAAATTAAAACGTATCAAAAATGTAATTTGATTTTAAAACATATTTACATTTTTAGGCATAGACAATTGAAAATGATATATTTTCAACACAATATTGATTTGAAATCATTCATATCGAATTGTTTAGGAAAATATTTTTTCAATCACAAAATCACAATTTGTTAAATTCACTGTATTGAAAATTTATTTTTCTCACACTGTGTCTTATTAATATTTCAGTTTGGCATTTTGATAACTAGAATTCTTAAAAAATTTTTTTAATTCTTTTTGAAACAATTGCTTGGTCAAAGTATAAAAACAGGGGACTTATCTATACAATTCTATTTTCAAACAATCATTCTTATGGTACAATTAAAAAAAAATATTTTTTTATTTGTTCAACTGTACTTTAAAATATGCTTTATACATTATTACATATTAGGCCGTCGATTTAATACATATTTTATGCTTGATATTAATGTTCTTAAACCTTATAAAAGGTTTTGGATCTGATTGACCTAAATGCTGTTCATGTAAATTTTAGAATTTGGTGTATTGAGAGTTGAAAACGAAGATAAAAACAATATATGCGATAAATATATGTGATAAATATATATGCGACACAAATTCAAATATATGTAATCACATGCATATACCAGAGTAAGTTTTTAATATATGTAACATAAATGAAAAAATATTTATATTGAATATTATTTATATAATAATAAATACACAGATATTGCAACCTACATATTGCACATAAGTGTGACATTTATATGACAAATATTAACTTTACTAAATGTTATATTTTATTTTCTCTTCAATAATATATTTTTCAATCAATGTATAACATCATCTTTTTTTCACTAACATAAAATTTTCATGGTTATTATAAACAAAATATCAATTGTATTTGGTTGAAAAAATTAAATTCAAACTCCAGAATAATTGATTGCCAACTTTAACAAGACATACTTCGCTTGTATGTAAAATATGTTCGTTCATATATGTCACATATATGCACTAAATACGTTTCTTTTTGCCTGAGATGTTGATCATTGATTTCGCCATTTGTATTCGTATTTAATTACACGAAACAAATGAAATATCGACATACTCTGACTTCAAGGGGTTTCATTCATGAATAGTAAAAAGGTTCATCATTGTAATCATCAGCTATGGTTAATTTTTCAAAGACGATGGTTTAACACTTCTCCTTTTGTTGTTTTCATATACATCCACTGTGTTTATTTTTGTTCATCCTTTCATCTGATTTGTTTTGTACTAAAAAGAACGCATGTTACATCCCATTAAAAATTTGTTCGAATCAAACATCTGTTACGAATATAATACGGTTATATAATTGAAATAATGAACACGTACATTAAAAGAAAACAGCGAAAAAAAAGTTTTGGAATATCTTAATGATTCTTTAAGAACTCGTTTCTTCCACCGCAATTGTCTCATCTTTCACTCAGAACACATTATTAGGATGGAAATATTATCTTACAGAAAGAAGTCAATTTCCTTCGTAACATAAATGAGCGTAGTTATTTATCGATTAAGAAGACGCCGATGAGTCCAAAAAATTGTACAAACAAGAACTCGGCCTTTAAACTACCGCGTCTTTCATATTTTCATTCGTCCAAAAAGAAAAAAACAACATGTGTTTTCGTTCCCAACAATTTGATGTAAATTAGAAAGTCTTATTTGCAGTTTCTCGTGTGACTGGTTCGTCTGTCGTTCATTCAATTTTTCTTGACGACTAACAAAAAAAAAAAAAAAAATTCGTCACTCGCAATTTTCTTATCTCAAAATACATCTTTGCAGTCACATGAGATTGCGGGTGGACGCGTCGCAAGGCACTTGAGGTGCCAACGTACGACATGAATTTTCCCTCTGGCATGGGCATGGGCAAGTTTTTCGATAATTATATGCCGTTCTTACGCACTTTATAATGGCACGTTTTCCTTTCCTTGAATTTCTCGTCGGCGAGGATATCTGTTTTCAAAATACCGACGAGTCGGCATTATAGTTTAACAGGAGCGAACGAGTTTCGGGAACGTAAAGTTTAACGATCGAAACTCGTGTTGAAGAATATTACGATCATGTAAAACTAGTAGGTGTTCGCGCGCCTGTACAAGCTTGAAAATAATTTCTCTATTCGGTGGTTTGGTATCTACAAAACCTGACCGATGGAATTTATGCTCGGGTAAGTATTACAGTGTCGGTATACACTCTCGAGAGCTTCAAATTGTTTCGCGAAATCCCGATAATAAAATCTTTGGAACAATTACAATCCCGTTTAATGGGTTTTCGGTAGTTGAAAATCTACCGAGGTCGGAGGCTTTAATTTGTAGTTTTTTTTTTTTTTTTCAAGACGCAAAATTAATTGAAAGAGCAAATGATAATTCAAAAAAGTCGACGCATAATTGCACAATGTTGTTTTGATAAAAGAACATTGAGATCGCATCTTGGACGCTTTCAGTTAAGATATATCTATTCACCCTATCGGAGCAGGCAAAGTGAACTATTACGTTTCCATTTCAGGCATTGTCTAGCTTGAACATTTAAGAAAATCAGATGTTATCTGGAGGACTTATTTGCGGGCATTTCGTATGGCTGAAATTTCCATCTGGTGGAAAAATGTTTGGGCACGCTGTTATTGATTTCGATATGCGCCGCATTGGTCATTTGAATTCGACCGGTTAGACCGAAAGCGCAAAATAATAAAGGGACATTTATTAAACTCACGATTAACAGATACAATTAATCATCGAAGCTGTCCCTGAATGAATCGATGACTCTCTGTTATTTACAATGCGCAAAATGATGTCGCGAGGTTCGTACCCAATCGGATGCCATCTGGCGTAATGAGATTACAGATAATTAACCGGGAAACAAATTAACGACAAATGCGCGAATTTTTGCAGCGAAATTTATCACGCTGTATCCGTCATTTATTTTGCAAATTTGAATTAAACGGCCATCATTGACCGAAATTAATTTGTCTCGTTGCAACTTCGTTCTTTCTAATTGCAGGATTTGGAAACGTTTGCAGAGTCACAGTTATCATTAATCAGATTCTGATAAACATCCGGCCGAATATGCTAATGTCATCAATTATACATTTTATTTTCAAATGAATTCAAATGAATTTTGAACATTGTTACTAAAGTCCAGTAAAAATTTAAATAGAAAAAAAAAAAAAACAATTTGTACATTAAAAAAATACAATTCACCGTTTCCTCTTTTATGTTGTTTTTATTGCGTTCTCATACTTTTGTTATTTTTTTTATTCAAACAAATATATGCAATATATTGTGAATTGTGGTCAATTTTAATCCTGTGGTCAAAATGTATTCTTCAGAGTGTCAAAACAAGAAAAATGGACACAAGTGGAAAACAGATTCTCGACCCTTCCTGTATGAAAGTTTCTTTTAGCCGTCGGCTGAAGGGTCGCGTCAATCGCGCCTTTTAAGTGATCCCCTGGGATCAACATAGAACAATCTTATGATTGACCGTATAACAAAACTCTCTGTGGACCATTTTCTCAACATTGCTGTGGATATTTCGAAAAATGATTGCTTCGGTCCAGGAAACAAAGTAACTGATGTCTCCCAACCATTATGCTGACTCTTTTGAATTACTGTTTGGTATCGATCCGTCAAAACTGATCTGCTATTCATCCTTTTTTTGATTTTTTCAAAATTTTCTCATAAAGAAGTTGCTTGTCATCATACACAAGTTTTTTTATTTCATACAGTCTCCGTAACGAACTTGAAAATTTTGAAACAATCCAACCACTGAATTATTGTCTAATTGTCATCGAGGAAATAAAATATTCCTTTAGTTTATTTATTACACGATTGTATTCAATCAATTAACCGACCAAACATCGCCTAAACAAGCTTTACGGTTTGTTATCCAAAATATATTGCCTCATACATTGTTTTTATCAAAAATACAATATGTCTGCAAAAAATTACAAGTACAAAAAGTCTATCAAAAAACAGGGAGCCAATTGACTGCAAAACATATTTGGGGTTTCGTTTTGAATCAATACATTTTGATGTAAATATTAGATGGACTTAGAATTAGAAATATAAAAATGTGTTGTTCACAATTGATGACTTACAATCCTCACCTTTTTTGTCATCGTCGTCGTCCCCGTGATCAGCTGAATGATGCAAATGGTGAGCCGGGTGGTGGGCAGTGATGGTGGGTACTAAGGGATGGTTTCCTAACGCCGGATGAGAGTGATGCGGGTGGTGATGACTGAGGAACCTTGCAGCAGCCGCGGCCACCTGATGTTGTTGCATCGTCTGTTGGACTTGGCTCTGAACCTGTCCGAGAACCGGATGATGAGGCGGCCATCCTGCCAGATGGAACGGAAACACCGGTGTCGCCCTCTGGAAGAGCCTAGCCGGGCCGAGGAGAGAGCCTCCGGAGGCCGTGGAACTTCCACCAGGAGGCGGTGGAAAGGACAACCCACCTCCTGGTTCCAGGACCATGTTAGGAATCAGCGCGATAGCCGAAAGATCTCCGCTGAGGAGAGCTCGTTAACAGCAAGATTCTGTTGGGCTCATCGATCACTTCTGATGATGATCCTTGATCCAAGGATCAACTATCAGACAACTATTTGTCGACCACCATCTGCTCGTTGCGGGCAACTTTTTTCCTTCAAAACGGTCGAACCATTTTTCTTGTTCACTCACCGCCTAACTTTCTTCACAAAGAAAGTTACGTGTCGCGGTCCGTCGGAAGCCGAACTCCTCCACCTGCCCTCTCCGAGGTCTACTGCTAACGAACTCGATGAAATTTTAATGCAAAAACTCGTAGAAGAAATGCAGTCCTTTGACGTTAGCTTCACTTGACACACTCGAACCGGGTCCAGCTGTCACCAATGTCCATGGCAGGTTGACTCTCAGGGCACTTGTTTGAACTCGCAAAAACTAATCCAGTCCGCAGGTCGCGATCGCACGAGGCAGAGTCAGATTTTGACAGTTGTTTTTGAACACAAGTCACAGTCTCACAAAGGACACAGTTTCACTTCGATGTCTCTGTCGCGAATTTCCTGTCAACTGCACTCCGCTCGAGTCTGGGTCGATGATCTTATCGGCTAATCAATTATGTGTTGGCTTTTATCACGTCGGCGAAATGATGCCGAGAAACGTACTACCGGGACGCTGCACCAGTGATACACCCGGCGATGTTGGATCGGCACGAGCTACCAACGGCACAACACTATCTGACTGTAAACTCGACCTGGAAGTACCCCTCGATTCACCAGCAGCAAACCAGTTTGCGTCGCCACCCAGCGCGCGGTGATTGGCTGCCCAGCCGACGCGCACCGGAAAGCCACAGTATCGCAGACGAATGGCACGATTGGGATTATAGCGCGGTTCCCGCCTACGATATGATTTTTTGTCGGAATTGAATCAACGCCCCCTTCCAGCGCGAAACCCGGCGCCCGCTGGAGGGGACGAATCAATTGACGGCTGCCCTGAAAGCAGTCGCAAGATGGCTCCCTATGAAAAACTAACCTTCGCTGCCGGGTTTGGCCCAACTTCTCAAGCATAGATTTGCAGTCCAATTTTGTCGGCACGCGACTTTTAGCAGGTGCTTGCACGTCAAATATATTTCTTTCGCCAACGGATTAATCAGTTAATTGAACACTGGAATGGTTGGTGTTTTTCTTTTTTTCTTTTTTTTTTTGGTTCCTATTCTTGTAGTACCGGGAAGATCACGCATTTGTAATACCAATATTTGATGTAACAAAAAATAGACTTTCTTCTGATTCGGATAAAATTGTTTGTCTTAAAAAATGTAATTTAAATTTTTTGACGAGTTCCATCAAGCTGACTGACTTCTACTTTTTTGAGAGTACTTCTCTGTATGAAATTTCATTCGAAACTTTTTTTTTTTCAATCTGTTTTTTCTTGAAATATTTTAAATGTGCAAATGAGAGATTTGAGATTGAGATAATTGTTTTGGAATAGACGTTGTAATCAGTGTTTACCTGTTGAATTAAAATCGAATAACGTATTCAAAGTTTCCGTTTGGAAATAATACAATGAAGAGCAGTTTAATTATTTATTAAAGCTAATTTGAGTACTATTGAGTTTGAGAACTCCGGGGAGGAATTTTGGATAAGGTTGAGCAATTCTCGGTCTCGCGTTTTATCGCGATTCTCATTTTCGTTTTCACCGCGCCACGAACTGGAAATCGTAGGTGTGTGTATTTCAACCTCGGAGCATCGCGTCCCCACTACTCGCGTACGCCCATCCTGCGCCGCACTTCTTCAAACTCGCGGGGGTGCGATTCTCTTTTAATAAGGTGGCGCAAGGGGCTCGGAGGCGTTAAGTAATTACGTCTATTCTCTTCTGAGGAGGAAATTGTGTCGGGCGCTCGCGCCTGCCCGCAGGCAAGTGAGAAAAATTAGGAAATTAAAATCAGCCCCTCTACTTTTTTGTTCCACCCCTTCTCCCTGGCGCATTTCTGCGACTCGCGCATCGATCTCTGGGACTCGATGATTCGATGCCTCCGCCACCTTGGGGCTGTAATAAAATTGAAGAGATAATGCTGCGCCTCTCGAAAAGTCGACGGAAAATTGACTTTTTAATTGCTTGCTTTCCATTTAAATAGAAAACTGAAATCTTGGCGGAGCAAATTTATGATTTGATTATACTTTTTAATGACGCCGGCGTGTTCAAAATTCGAATACAATCTGCAGTTAGATAATTTCAATGACGATTTTAATAATTGCCAAGGTAATTTCACTCGCAAGCCACGCCGAACGGATACTAGATTATGAAAATATTCAATTACAACATTAATAACGATCTCGATTTATATGGACGCTTATACGGGCTGCAAGTTGGGAAACATCACACACACGTTTACGATCAAATTTATTGCACTTTGCTCTCAACTTCAACACTCAAAGATTACATGTGTTTATAATGGATAAATTTTAATTCTCTTGAATAAGTAAACGCTTTTATTACCGTCATTTTCATTTTGATAGTTCCAATTTTTATTATATATAACTCGATTCAATTATTTTGGCACAGCTGAAATCGATACCAATATTCCAATACGCTAATGCGGTTGAAGCTTCTCCATAATTATTATCAAAGCGTCAGGATGAAAGAAAATTACATATTAATATAAGATATTGCAATCAATATAAGATATTTATAAGATATTTTATATGATATAAGATATCATATAAAATCTGTATAATAATTTTTTATTGATGGGAAAAAAATTCTCGACGAAATTATCAAAAAGAAGAAGTTCATTAATGGAAAAATTATTTTAATAAAAAATTTTCTTAGTAAAAAAATTTTAACAATTTTTTAGTTCTGAAATTTGGTAACCATTATAATAAACGTTCTGATAAAAAAATCCTCTTTCATAAAGTCTTGAATCAAAATTTGTTTAGTAACAAAAAAATGCAACATTTCAATTCTGGAATATGGTGATAATCAGTTTATTATGTTGATATTCTCTGTAAAAATATAATTTGTGTCGAACTCGAAACAAATTTTTATTGTTCAAAAAAGATATTCTTGAAGCATGTGAATGTAATTCTTGATCGGAAGACAGTTTTTATATCCGCAGAAAATATTAAAAATAATTCTAAAATTCCAATTTTAAATATTTATTATGAAAAGAAATAATTTTTCAAAACTGATATGCTCAAGGTCTCGTTTTTTTGACTGACGATTTTATCCCAAATAGTTGGACAATGATACGATTGCTCAATTTGTTACTTCGCCCGCGGTAGAACGCATATATTGAGCTTGACGAACTAACTCGGTTATCTTTGGCGCGAAGATTATTTCGCATTTTCGTCATGGACACTGTGCAGTATCATTATTTAAGTTTCATATTAAAGCGCGGTTCGAGTCCCAAGGATTTGATGTATGTTCAGCACGTGCTTCGCCTCAGCTCAGTAGTCTTGCCTAAACGTGAGATATCGCGGTCGATCAATTTTTCATAACCTAACGGATCCTCTGTGTGTCTTTTCCTAGCCAACCAGTTCGCTTCCTTTTTTGTCTCCATTTTCGTCTTCTCTCTCTCCCTCACTTGTACACCGTGTGTTTTCGTCGGGGAAATTTCTTCCGTCGCAGTTGCCTTATTCATGTCCTTTAATGTCATATTAAATATTAATTTTGACGGTTTTTGAAGTTGTTCCGCTCCGCATAACTTTCTGAGATACATAATTTACGAAAATTTATTTTTACTCAAAAATGTCAACAAAACGGCTAGAAAGTTAATAAGAAACAACATTTCATCATATATACCAAATATATTAAATATACTCTTTGGAGAAGGAAAAAATTTTGTTCCTTTTTTTTAATCGGGCGAGGTTTCCTTGGCAACATAAGAAAAGGACTTAGCAAAGATGCTGGGGTGACTCATTTCTAAATATGCGACAAGAGAAACCCGGAGAACTAAAAGGAGGAGGTGATAGTAGAACGGTGCTCGGTAACTGTTACCGCATAAGGTGAAGAGACCCAGTTAATTACTAAAGCGTTTTAATCGCCGACAAAGTTCCGATGGCATGAAGTGCCGCGCTGCAAGTGGTATACGGCGTCGGTAGTTTCTGCTTGGGTTAAGGGTGGCTGGAATACGAAGACCACGTAAATTAGAAACTCACCAACTTCCTCGTTACTACCTCATTTTACCACTGCAAACATTCATTCAATTTTTGCCAATTTATAATTAATATTTTAAATAATAATCCTAAATTAATGAATGAATAAATTGAATAAAATAAACAAATCAAAACTCCTTGAACAGAATTTCAAATATACATCAAATTACTTCAAATAGTTTTTAGTTTAATTTTCGCTTAAATATGATTTCCTAGATTCCTTGAAATAATATCGACAAATATTATCTGCGAATATTTTTGCAAACCTAAAATTTCTGTTATTGTAGAGCGATGAATAATTTTCTTGCCCGAAACAAGCAGTTCTTGAAAAAAACGAAGAATCTAGAAATTATGAATTTCATTTTCTCGAAGAAAATAAACATTTTCCGGAAGCTTGAGATAAGAAATTGCAAACTACGAGAATAAATAAATTTTCAACAGTGCAGATGAGATTATGAATGAAAATTGTTTCACTTTTCTCTCTCTGTTTAGAAAACATGACTCTCAACGGTTGCAAAACATTCGTATTTTTTATTTTTTTGTTTTTCTCTGCAGTTTCAATTTTCCAGTTATGACATGTCAACGGACTGATCGTTGCGAAAAATGTCATTGGAAAATTAATTTTATGTGATGCAATATATTCACGCACGCTGATAAGAACTTTTATCGTCTACGTTACAAAAATGTGAACAACTCATCTCAGTTATTTGCGCCAACTATTGTTGTCTAGTCAAATTTTGCATTTTCGTGACTGTTTCTCACTGTACGACACGCCGAAGACACTTGGAGAGGTTTCTACCGGAAAGTTTTAACCTCGCAAATAAATCTTGGCGACTTCGTGTTTCCATCGTGTTCAGCGCTTTCCATTCCTTGGGTTCGAGAGATCCGGAGTTCTCGCTCGTTTTGCAAGTCAAATTGTTCCCATAAACAAGAGGGTGCACGGGAGACGCAAAGAGGTTGAAGAAGAATGAACAAAAAAAAAAGTACCGCACGTCTTGCAACAATATCACTGCAAAGATGTACTTCCTCGTTTATGAAAAATTGATCGAGCTCCTTTTTTTATTACCCGAGGGCCAAAGTATAGCTTTGATATACATTTTTTTCCATCGCAATTTTTCTTTAATCAGGATAATTATTATCTTTTGATGTGAATAAAAATTGTCGGAGAAAATTGATTACAGAAGATATCTTAACGACTCATTCAAAAGCTATCATTAATGCATCTGACGTATGCAAATTTATGCTTTGCATCAGAATCAATCGAGATATAAAAAATGCACTTTTTCCTACAATGACATGAATGAGAGTTTAAAAAAATACTTGATTACAGACATGAATGAATGTTCTTTTTTCCTAACATTTTTCAGATTATGAACCATCCCTTTTTGATCACTCAAAAGTGTCTTAATATAAGACACTTGGCACTATCTAATCTTGATGAGATTGTGTCTTAAATAGCATTCCTTTCTTAATTTAACGTCATGTAACATTTTATGTCTTGTGTGTGTGTTTGATTTTAAAACTGTTTAAATCAAAGTATTAATGGCGTAATCGTCAATTTCTTAAAATATTAATTTAAAATAGCCAACATCTCAAAGTAAGATGTCAGTATCTCATCTGTTATCAATATATAATATAACTCTTTTAAGATAAACGTCTCAGATTTAAAACATTTTGTCATTTGAAGACATATTTTTACATTAAAATTTTATCAGTGACAACGTCTTAAAAATTTTAAAAGATTGTTTTGTGTTTACAATTGGAATCAGACAAAATGATGACGAAAGTAAAGTCAAAATGGATACCAAAATTGTATGTACATGTTATATTTTCTATACACCAGCATATACATAGCCGTTTGCTTCTCTGCCGGTGTTTCGATTGGTGATTCGGCAAACCAAGCACGCTCCAGCGGTTAGTTCTGATTAACAACAGAGCGCGAATGACATACACCAGTGGCAGGCAAAATCGCGTGATTCGAATACACTATATAAGTGTCACTGTCACTATTACTTTTCTCGCGCCTCGCCAATACAAATTGCACACCTCTCTCATTTAATAATTCAAATTTACCGCCATCCAAAATCAATACGCCCCGATTGCCACTTGATTTTATTTCTCAGACGATTTTTGTACTCGAATTTTGTTCTTCTCTTCCGAGCAGTACATAAATTATTGCCAAGTTTTTCGATTACGAAATTTTTGATCGATCTTCCGCGGGGGCGTCGTAAATTCTGCGGAATTCCGACCGCGCGCAGATAAAAATGAGGCGAAAAGTTTACAAAGTAGCTCGATGAGAGATCAAAAAAACATTGTCTACCGAACGAGCCTTAAATCATGGAGTTGGGTGCTCGCCCCCTTCAGAAGAAAGTCGGAAGATTCGAACTTGGGATATCTCTTCTCTATCGCAAATTTACAAAGTGCGGTTCGTGTAGCATTTTCTCGAATGGAGTGTCGAGAGGTCGGGACACACGTACACGGTCAGTTATAAGAAGTATTAATTCGTAAGATTTGTATTAAATATTACTATTTTTCGTACGAAACTGGATGTATAGGTGCAATGTTTGTAAAATTACTATTTTTAGAAGTATAAATTGTAAT
>JAAMPD010000510.1:48337-83560 GCA_025266255.1 Trissolcus basalis | reverse complement strand
CATCATTTGTGACAAACATCTTGAAAAAAATTGATCATTTTATTTTTTTCAACATTTTTATAGTAGTTCTTTATTATTTATACTGTTTTGTTTTTGTAAGGAATGAAAAAAAATAAACGTAACGAAAAAACAGAAGAAACTATAAAAATAAAAAGTAAATAATAAAAATACAACATTAAATTAGTAGTATAAACAAGTAAAATGGTAAACAGCAAAAAGAATAACAGTTTGATGTCAATAATACAAAAATAATAATGAAATATATTCATATGTTTTGGTAGGATTAAAAAATTGCATATAAAAATTAATTCATTACGATAAATTTATTAAAAGTAAAAAATATCTGTTATTTACATTAAATAAACAACTATGCATATTACAATTCGAATTTATATCACTTTGCGACTGATCAACAACAACCATTATTACAACAAATCTGAAAAAAATTAGAATAATACTTAATTTATAAGTCAAGCATATACACAATCATTATATCACTTTTCATGTTAAAAAATAATCACAATCGTT
This sequence comes from Trissolcus basalis, assembly GCA_025266255.1. Classification (NCBI taxonomy): domain Eukaryota; kingdom Metazoa; phylum Arthropoda; class Insecta; order Hymenoptera; family Scelionidae; genus Trissolcus; species Trissolcus basalis. The sequence continues at coordinate 83,032 of JAAMPD010000510.1, read as the reverse complement.
TTGATAAATTTTGCGCACAGTGAGTACAAAAACCGCTAGATTTTGTTTGTGGTACTTTACATACAATAACGATTTTACACAAATTTACATTCGTTTAAAAATGTTCAAATGAGTTTTAGATATTGCGATACAATTAATAAATCTAAGTAGAAAAACATTTGTAACGAAATATCGACGGGTGATCACAACTATTGTCCATGTCTCTTATTTTATTCATGAAAACGCAAAAAATCGTGAAGATGCAATTAATACTCGAATTATTCAACTTTGTAAACGCACCTGAGACTGTTAATATTCGTCCTATTAAAAAATTGCATTTTGGCTCTCGTTTTCTTAATTGTTTCTTCAGCTACTTGAGCTTTAGACATCTATTTTGTTTATTTGTTCAATCTACTGCAAGCTAGATTAAGTTTACATTCGAGTTATTCCCATTGGTAAAACCTATTTGGCTTAGAAGCGAATTTACCTATACCTTTCTATGTTCAAGTTTCTTTCAAAAATCCAAGACAAATGTCTCGGTAGAAACAATTTATTTATAAGCTCATATTCGTTACATGGAATCAAATTCTTCGTTGTAGACTCAAAACTCTTTATATCAATTTGTTCAATAAATTTATGAAATCACTTACATCAAATCAAATTTCTTTCTTTCCTTCTTTCAGTCATTGTTATTCACAGTTAATAAATTATTGTTCCAAATTTAATACTTGAAGACGTTTTTTGTTCGCATTTTAGAATTGACCAAATTAATTTGTTATAGCTATCATTCCGTACCAACTTTTCTTAATGGAAAAGTACAAAAAGTCAAATAAAAGTAACCCGTACACTTTTGGGTTGAAATGCAAACGTTCGTAAATATCTCAGCAATTGTAGTGTGCTGTTTTTGTACGGCCTTTAAAGTTGGTATGATGCGTATGTTGAAGTCCAAGGAGTTATAACTGTCCAGGATGGGAATTGCACTAAAAAGTTTTTAAACTCCTTTGACATTTGGTTCTCGCCGTGTAGATAGTGTCCAGCCAGGGCTAAAGATACTGACGGACCTACATGTCTGTCCGGAGTCTAAAAAGCACTCAAAGTTAAAATTGTTTCATTATAAGTTTGAAAAACTTTTTCTTTTAAAGTCAATGTCAAAGTTATCTTTCATGTTTATTTACACACCCTTAATGTAAGTGTGAAGGTATACGGCTCACATTGATAAACACAAGAATAATAAATAAAATATGTGTCCCTTCCATTCCACATTGGACCTTTTAGTAAAGGCTCATCAAGGATGCTCGAAGATTCCAATTTTACATTTTCATAGGGACGAAAACATTACGCCTAAATGATCCGGACCTGTAGATTAATTTTTAACAATTTTAATTTTCAATTAATTTTAATATTCATTGATTTAAGACAAGATGATTTGTGATGTTACCTGATATTGACAATGTAAGATTTAGAAGATTTCCTTTTCGAGATTTTGACAAAACTTCCAAAATGGCTGGATTGGAAATATGTGGCGCTGGTGCTGGGATCCAACTGTTTTTCCTAGTTTTTTGAAAAGGAAATGCATTTTAATTAAAGAATTAATAATAATTTAATTACAATTATTTTTAAATTGTTAAATAAACTAATGAATAAATAACAGACAAATAACGACCGTTTCATTACCATAAGAAAGTCGTAACAGGTAACAAGAACGGCAACCCGCAATACAGTTCTTCTTCGCAATCTTTGGCTGTACTGATGACGGACTTTAATTCTGGAACGATACTCGATACACTATGAGGACTGTTTATGTCCAAATTTACGAACCAGTATCCAGTTCCTGAATATCTCAGTGTTCCATTTGGATGGTAATATTGTCTCAGAGTGTGCTAAAAAAGTATCAGGAAATAAAAATGTTACTTGGAAAATTATTTCGGCTTCGGCGGTATAATTGAAATAATTATTTTCATTCTTACCAAAATCATAAACCGTTGAGGAGCAGGAGATAATGGATTTCCACTGTAAGGGAATCCAAGCGGGGTCAAAATTAATACCCCGATTGATATTAAAAATATGCCAAACAGGACACTGATTACTCTCTCAGCGTTTTTGATCAGTAGCACCATAGGTAGCTGCAAATTATAATTATAATAATAATAATTTTTTAATTTATAGAACATTGTAAAATTATATAACATTTATTGTAATTTTATGAAAAATGTATCTTTAATGATGTTTAATTATTATGAAATACTCACAACGAAACTCAACAGGAGACAAAACAGTAAAGAAATAGTAATGGCTACAACTAATTCAGAATTCAAACTTGCTCCTGCACGTCCCATCAAAGGTATGAAAAGGTACAAGGCGCCTATGCATAAATAAAACGACTGCACATAGGGCAAGGTCAGTACGCCTAATTGATAGCTATACCACCTCCAATCTGTAAAATGAAAAAAATGTTTCCATCAGTTATCTATAATTATGTACAAAATTATCAATATACATTTACATTTTTTTTCTCTAAATTTTTATTTTTGTTTCTACATTATATTTTTTTATGTCTGAATTTTTATTACGAATTCTAATTTTAGTTTCACAAATAAATTTTGATTCAAACATTTTGATTTGAATTGATGTTATTTTTAAATCTCGCATCATCCTCACCTCGCAAGTTGTCAAAAAAGTTATGACGAATGATATTGCCAAGCGCGGGGAACAAAACCCAGTGCATGGTAATGAATCCCGAACGAATCTCAAGGACAATACAAACAAAGAGCACGGCCATGCACAAAATACTGTACGCATCTTGGTGAAGTTGAAACAATGTCCATACAGACCCCACGCTCTAGAAAAGAAAGAAAAAACAAACTTTTAATCCACAGTGTAAGTTGAGTGACATACTTTGTCACAACGGACAAACCTTTCTTTGTCTTTCTCCTATTTTTAAAAAGAATGTCATGGATACTGCAACGGTCGGACAGATGTAGAGGAAAAAGAGCCAGGCTGGTCGCGCGTACCAGCTCATAACTTTGCCGAGTTTTGTCAGTAGCAGTGCTACGACTGTTACTGAGAGCATCGACACTATCCAGGAACCTACTATTGTGAGGATGCATAGTGCCAGTTGATTTACATATACGGTTTTTTTGGATTCTGCAAAAACAAGAAAACGAGTATTTATAATCAAACTTAAATGGAACTCAAATAAGATTGTGTTTTAATAAAGTGTATCATTTTTTTAAATTTAAATGATTTAAAAAAACCAATCTTCATTATGTAATACCTTTTCGAGCATTTTGGATATTTAAATATATTGAGAACATCCCAATGAATATACTAGAAAGGTTGACTAAACAAGCAACCTTCTGAGACCATTGTACTACAAACGCTCCGAGGAAGTCGAAAAAGACGAGACTTCCTTCGGATTTTTGGCTTTGAGCATATGGCAAATGAGGCCCAGTGGCGATCGTCCTTGTGAGGGCCAAGATGTTGTCACCAGTCCTCTGTAGAGAGCCTAAAGGTATCTGATCAGCATTGTCGAATCTGGTGTGATAAACATAACCGTTTGTTGACCACGCAAAGTCAAGTCCTAAAATGAGATACGGTTAATATCGGTTGTCAGAAAACAAAAAGAATAAGTTGATAAAAAGTATTGAGATAAAAAAAGGAAGTAAGTTTGAACCATCGTACCAGAGACTTTGCCAAAATCTCTAAAAATGCGAAAATCTGTTTCTCCTGGTACAATGCCACTTTGAAATATTTCTTGAGCTAAGGATGAAGCGTACGGATACGGGACTACTTTTGAGTAGACCTTAAAGAAAAAGCAGTTATCAAGCAGTTGTATATTAATAGTAGTCAATTTTGAATTCATGTTATTTGACTTTTTTCTCGTAAATCACATAATTCGTATAGGATCTAAAATTTCATTCTCAATATTTGATTTGGCAATTTAAAAACCAAATTTTTGATAGTAATCAAACTGAAATTACTAATTTAATGAATTTAATTTTTGAAAAACCAAAAGTAAACAAATTGATTTTAACGTTTGCATCATGAAAATGCAAGCAAAAAATTGTTTGATGAGAAAATTGATGCGAAAGCACAGAAGATTTGAATCATTAATTCTCTGCTAACAAGTCGGTTATTGTACTCGAATTAATTCAGTGAAAGTGATTCTCACTTCAATAATCCAGGGGTTTCCGGGACCAGCTTGAAAGAGAAGCTCTCGGCCACCTGCGCCACAAGCTTCTAAATTAATAAACGCTCTAATATCTTTGGCCCATTTGTGCTGTGTGATAAACCCATGAGAGGCCTGTAAAACATAATTAGTTCTCAATTTCTTATCAAAATAGCATCAAAAACAGACTCAAATAAAAAAAGTAAGAAAAGAAACCGAATTAACATAAAAAATATATACTAATAATAAATAATTATTTTCAAACCTGTAAGATATTTTCCTCAGCGCCATTGAATAGAAAAATCACATTGTGCTTCAAAACCTGGTAACTCTGAGACATCACTCGCAAAATTTCTAACATTACCGCACAACCAGCGGCGTCATCAGATCCACCTGTAAAATAAATCATTTTCAATGTATAAATTTAAAAATAAGATAGCACTGACATGTTTTTTACGAAAAAAAATTTTTTTTTATTTTTATCACGTTTCTCTTACCAGGACTTTGTACGAACGAGTCAAAATGACAATTCAACAGGAGACTGTTCTCTGCCGCTCTTTTGGGCCCAAGTTTGACGATGACATTTTGCACATTTCGATAAACGTTAGTCATCCTGTCCAAAAAGGTCAGAGGGAAAGCTCCACTATGCCTTGTGATATCCAATTCAACTCGATGATGAGGTTTTACGTGTTTTTGAATATCCGAAATGATGTCCTTTAAAAATCGAACGCTGAGGACTTCGTTGGCGTAACTGCCGGCCACTCGCGGGCCCATCGAGGTCAGATTATGTACATAGTCCTTAGCCCTCTCGGCCACAAATCTGTCCGACTGGATACCCTCATTGTTGATCAGTTGCGGTTCGGGTAGAATTTTCTCGAGGACTATCACCGTCACTGATAACAGCAGGAAAAAAGTTAAGACGAAGAAAAGGTGCTGCGTTCCATTCGGTGGTTCCAACTTTTTTTCATGTGTAGTTTTTGATGCATATGGCACTTCGTTTGTGAACTTTTTGGTTGACTGGGATCGTAATCTGAGACCGTCCTTCTGATAAATAAATTTTTAAGTTATCAAAAATGTACATCTTTTATAAGTTATTCAACTGAAAAAAGTAAAGTTATAAATTACGAAATTAAAACGGTTTCTTGATAACTAAATCTTTTTAAGTAACTTATTTTAAAAATATCTTTAATGTTACTTGCTTTTTATTTCACTATATATTATATTTAATTATAAAAGGAAAAATTATAAATAGAAAAAATAAAATTTCATTTTAATCGGTTCATTATTCTTTCATCAAAGCGTAGTATTTGATCATTCGTCAAAAATGATTTTTTTATGTAACAATTTTTTAAAATAATTTTATATGGTTGTTTTTTCATTTTGACATTTCAACCAAGTTTGCAATTTGTTGCATTTTTTGTTCGTGTTCATTAGCAATACTTCAACGTTACATAATTTACATGTTCAGTTTTCTGAAAAAATCATATAATAATTTGTGAAAATTAAAACATCTTCAAAATTATTTTGATGATATGCTTAATTTTGCGATGATAAAATTCCTCAAATTCAGCACAACCAACAAAAAAATGCCAACTTGTTTTTATTATTAAAAGCAGATTCAAAGTTCACAGATAATAATTTGAAACAAATGAACAACAAAAATTGCGATGCCAATTGGTTAAGAATAAACAATTAGTAGAAAACTGGTGCATTGATTTTTCTTTTCGCAATAAACTCAAGGTTATGTTTACGTTCTGTATGCAAATTGTCGCCGGGGTAATTACCATTTTGGTGATGAAATTGTTACAACTGTCAAAGGCACTTCGATCGAGGCAGATTCATTCCACGCTCGTTCACTGCATTTTCACAAGTCCGTATAAAAAAATTGTTCAAAATTTTTGACACTGTTGCAGTGTCGCTGCTCGTTGCTACACTGTAAGACAAAAAACACCTGCAATCATGCGCGCCTGTCACACCTTACCGATCGTCGGTAACTGTCTTCAAACTCCAAAAAATTTATTAACAAAAACAAGGTAAACAAACACGAGCGATGAATTTCCACTTTTCACTTTGATTTAAACAATCAAACAGGCAGAAAAAAAAGTTTAGACAAAAAATGTCACCAAAATTTGGTCACTATTTTAGAAACTGGTTGGTGAAAATTTTCATAGTTCATGGCCAAACAGTGTAACTCAAAGTGAAAAGCAGCTCGTAAACAAAGTGTGCGATCTAAATGTCAAAATAGTGTTGGTCGTTTACAGGAACGTCTGTTGTCAAGTTTTTGTAAACATTTTACCAGGCGGAACGTAATCCTTGAACACCAAAGGAAACAAGATGGGCAGCACAGACAAGGCTCTAATTACAGGATTCATCTGCAGGCTTTGTAGTAAAATGAATCGATTTGTTATCCACATTTATGGCGAGGAAGGCGAGAGGATGAAACTAGCGGAAAAAATAAACGCTTACCTTCCAATCACGGTAACTATTTTTCACAGCTGCCAAAATTTGTTTCATCTTTTTAAAGTCATGAATTAATGAACCAAATTCAAAATCACAAGTTCATTCTTTCGTGGTATTTTTAATTTTGTGACTTCTCACTCCCTCTTTCTCACTTTAAGCACGTCAACTCCGGACTATATTTTGGTTTCTTTTTTTAGTTTTGTTATAAAGATGTTGTCATGTTTGTAACTGAAGTTGTTAAACAATTGTTTTTGGTTGTTTGAAATATTCATTTGGGGATGTTTGTTGTTGTAGATAAATGCCAACGACCAGTTGCCGAAAACCGCTTGTTTGCATTGCATCGACCGACTAGAATCCCACCATAAGTTGATGGAACAGTTCATCCACTCGAAAAAGCGGTTAAGTGCAGACACCAGCTCATCTTCGACATCAACGGTTGAAACGTCATCAAACCCCGGCCACACTTCTTGTTGACACCAGAAGGCCGAGCCGAAATACTCAGATGCAATCAACAATCAGACATTTTTCAATTGTTTGGTTCATTGAAATTGTAACTGATGGACTGAAGTAGAAAAATTCATATTATAATAACATCTCTCGTGCTAAAACAATAAATTCGGAAATGTTTGGACAGCGAATCGAAAAACGTGCTGGTTTTTGAGAAAAAGAAAAACGAATTTTTTTTTCGAACGATTTTTGTGTTATGAAATATGATTTTTCTATTTCGTTCTGTGGGTATGAGCTTGCAATCATTTGATTAGTATAACAAATTATTTTATCGGTGATATTTTATACAAATCTGATCTATTGTAAAATTTTTTTTTCTCGTTTAGTAATATCTTTGGTTACAAATAGTCGAAGAGTTTTTTTTTCGAACGACAGTTTCTGTTATGAATAATATTAACAGAAACATTTGTTCGCGATGATGAATTTTTGAGTTTTTGAACCGCAGATACGAAATATTTTCAGCTTTTATTTGTGAATTATACATCTTTTTGCGTGATTATATAAAAAAATTGTACAGTTGAATCAGGATCTGATAAATAACAACATTATTTATGTGATTTGTTACAAATATTTATGTTAAATAAACTTTTATTCGTAAAAGCCAGATTTTGAATTTCAACAAAATAAAATAAAGAAAACCATTACTTTGTACATACAATTTAGATATCATCCATTCTGACGAACCATCTAAAAATTAACGCCATTTTTTCTCAAGTGACAGTAGAACTGGCGTTCTTTCATTATTATTATTATTTTTTTTGTATTTTTCAAATAAACATAAATATAATAAGTTTGTGAATTTATGTGTAAATCAATAAAAATCATTTTATAAGTCAATGAAAGTTGTTCTTCCAACTGTTTTCTTATAAAATTAAAATAACGTTTCTGATTAAAGTTTCTTTAATCACTCGGTACAACTTTGTGAGAGAAAAATCTAAGATCGACAATTTTAATTTCCCTAAGAGTGTAAGGTAACGGTTTTGAATAATTCAGGTTGTTAAAAAACCACTCGACTAAGTTAGTCACATTAAAAAATTGTAACATGCATGCACCGTATTCAAATGACTGATAAATCAAATCTCCAGGAATACTCGCATGGAACAGGTAAAATTGTTTGTTGTATCCAATGACAGCGTAAGAAACATCTGCTACGCTCAAAATTCCCATGCCAAACTTCTGACAAAAGTGTTTGAGCGATTGCAACAAATCATTATACTGTAATATTCCAGTGATGGGTTGACTATTCACAGAAATTATCGCTTCAAAATTTGCGATCACAAAATTCGAACAGATCTCGGTTGGCTGTAAATTTCTGTCACTTGACCGCAATATGTCTGCACTTTCGAAGTGTAAAATTTCTCCATACTTAAGTATAGCGTTTATTATTTCTGCAAAATCAAAAAAAAAATTAGATTTTAGATTCAAATCAAAGTTAACCAAATTTAAATTTTATAATGATTACAAAATGTCTCATTTTGCACCTTGAGATTATTATTAAAAAATACAACAATTTTATCAGATAACATGAATTTTCGTATTTTAAATACCTGGTGTCCAAGTGTCTGGATGATGCAGTTGCGAAATCGTTAGAACCACAGTTGCAATTGCAGTGCTGATTAAATTTCGACTTTTTGTACTGAAAGCTTGATTACTGAGACATGAATCTTCAACCAGAACATAAAGTTGCTTGTTAATTTGTTGGTAGTACGTTTTTGGCTGGATCATCAAATTTGGAATTTTTTTCAGTGCTGATGTCGCTAGTGGGGACATGTTATTTTTCAAATAATATTCAAGACCTGGAGAAAAAAATAGAAATGAAAATATTTGTCTTGTACCAAAAATTACAATATTATTTTCCAAATTAATACAATAAATAAAATAGCATATATTTGTATTTGTTATTACCTGGTGGATGGGGAAACGTTTCGATCGTTTTTGTATTGACAATAGTCCTATGAATTTGATATTTCTCATAAAGGTCTCTTTCATTCAAATTGCTTTCTATTTCATCCACAACTGGTTTTAAACAAGCGAACCATTTCACATAAGTCGATCCGATAATCTAAAAGTCAATTTTAAATAATGGGCCACAAATGTTATTTTCTAACTTTTAATTTTGTCGTACCTGAGATTTGTCTCTGCAAAAAGGTTGATACACAAAGTAAACTTGAAAATCTTTCCAAATGGCACAGACCATTTTCCCAACAACCAAAATGCCTGCATTATTATCTTGCAAAAATATTTCAAGTCCTTCTTTTAAAAATTTCACCGGTTCAACTTTGGCGACACGTTGGGGTTTTTCATCCTTTCCTTTTTTACTCTTCTTGTCATCTTTGCCCTTCTTGTTACCTTTGCCCTTATTACTTTTCTTATTCTCTTTCTCATCAACCGAAGGTGCTGGACGGTTTCTAACTTGTCCGCTGACCGAAGGCACCGTCTCAACATCGGCAGCCAAAATGTTATTTCCTATCTCAAAAATTCGTACAATATCTGTGACTTTAATTTTTTCTCTCTTCAGACGTTCCACGGATTCGTTATGAAGTTGCAAAGCAGCGATCAAAATTTCGTCCAGGGTCTTTTTGGTCCACGTGATGGAACTTTTCAAAACCGACATCCCCAGTGCTACGACACAAGCTGCAGCTGTTTGTTGCCCTCTGATTGCATTTGGGATAATTTTTGCGTTCTGGTTTATCGAGCCGACTAGAATTGCTTCAGTTGGATTCTATTAGATTTTAAGAAAATATAATATTCATATTAGCAAATCCCAATTTTACAAGGAACGACAAAAATTTCAGAACAGATAATATTCATTATTCTTATCTTGATATTTTTCTAAAAACATATTCTAAACTTCAGACAAAAACGATTTTGAAAGAAATTGTTTTTTATTTTATTTAACATTTTAGATACCTTTAACTGTTTGAAAGCATTAAGGGGAGGTAAACTAAGTTCTTCGATAGTCGAATTAGGGGAACATTCAGGTCCCATATCCAGTAGCGTAACAATATCAACCATACTAATTTCATAATCAACAGCAGATTTAAACCAACGAAATATCTCATCGTTCAGCAGACGAATCGTCTGAATTTGTAAAATCTCAGTATCCGGTACAACGCAATAGTACAGTCCATCGTCTTTGAAAATTGCCAGATGGTGCCTCCCATCAATAACCAAAACCCCGCTACTGTATTCCGAAAAAAAATTCTGCAATCCCTGCTCCAAGTCCGGAACCTTCGACTTGGTGCTATTCAGCCGTCCAGCAACCACACAATCGTGGACAATGAACTTAAAATGTTTGTTTGTAAAGTGCAGATTCGTTGAAACATTATTAACGTGCAACTGACTGGCCGAATTGAAACTCTCATAAAATTTGTTCCCCAAGATGATCATTTCAACAAAGATCTTCGAATCGAACCTGGAGGGTTTGTAGATTTTAGAAAATAAAAGTCCAATAAGGGAAGTAGTGACGCTACGGTTCGGATCTTTTGTTTCAGAATCGGCTTTTCTGATGACCGAAACACCCTCCAATTCATTTTGGTACGAATCTTTGACCTCAGGGATGTAGGCGAATTCAGAGTCAGTTTTTTCTAAATTGTCAATAGCCAATCCGTCGATGGTAAACCGTCCTTCAGGATCCAACGAGGCTTTTAAGTGCGAGCATAAGTCAGCAACGGTGATGGACCATAAAACAGAGGCAGTGCCTTTCGGGTCGGGCACTCCTTTCTGGTTTCTTCCCCGAGGATCCATCATGAAATAAATTTCCCTCTCTTTCCAGATGGGAATCACGATGTTTCTTTGGTACAAGATCCCCATGCTATTTTCTTCAAAAAATGACTCGAGCATGCTCTCCAAGTCACTCACGTTTCCTGTCACCAACTCCTCTTCCAAATTTATTGCTATTCTTGAAGCACCGATGTAGCATTCGGTTCCCAATTCACTTGGCAGAAGAAAATTTCGTAACGGCTCTTCTGCGTCTTCCTGTTCCTCTGGCAGGGGCAGGTTTTCAAGAAAATCTAGTGTTAATTTGTTGCCAATTCTCAGGATGTTGTCTATGATTTCTGGGTACCTTAAAATTCAAAGGTATAAGTGAGCTTTATGTTGGTGTGGTAATGAAATTATTAAACTTTTTTTTTGGTACAAATTGAAAAACTATTTTATAATAATGACCAAACATTTAATATAAATTATTTAATTTTGTGGTATTTTTAACTAAGCAGTTTGATAATTTTTATCAAAAATGGATTCTGTCCTCCAATTATAAAATTGTGGGGTAAAAATTATACAAATTCTGATAAAAATTGTTACATCTTTTTTTCTCCGTGTACAAATTGTATCTTACATTATACAAATAAAAAAATTATTAAAAAATATGAAAGATGAAATACATTTTTAGCATCACAAATATGTACGGATTTATATGTACCATAAATGAGGGTTGCACATCTTCGAAGTAGCCAAAGCCGCGAACGCATTACCCGACTGCTGTTTGTCCCTAGTTTTATCATCAAAAATATTCGCATCGCTTTGACTAAAATGTCCTTGCAGACAGGCGACTCCCTCACCAATCTCAGAATAATTTTTAAGATCTGGTTTACCAAGAGTCAACTTGTCTTCCTCGAGTTCCTCTTCGTCCATCTCTTTTCCCACTGACAGAACATTAACATTGTGGATGAGATACTCCGTTTCTTTTTATGTCCATTTTCCGAATCCGAACTAGAAGGGATGTTTCTTTTGATGTACTCCACTAGATCAGTTACATTCAAAAATCGTAAGACTGTAGCCAGTGGTGGATCACTGGCTTCGGGTTTAATATCGTCTTTTGATAATAGAAACTTGGGACTTGGATCAAAGACATAATATGCAAACAACATCGTTTCGCCTTTTGCTTCATCTTGCGATTTCCAAATCGCAATTGAATATTTGTCTATCTGAACAATGCCAAAAGTGCATTGGTACTCATTGAAGAATTTAAAAATCCCGTCTTCTAAGCTTAGGTTGCTGCTTTTGTCAAGAGTTTTGATAGGGATTTTACCAACTATTGTAGAATCTTCTATCTCAAAATGCACCTAAAATCGTACTGAGAATTATGATAAAATAAACTAACTATTACAAAAAGTATTATTACATTTTAAATTCATAGAAGAAAATTATATAGAAAATTAAAAAGGAACGAAAAAACTGAACTCTTCGTTTCATAGCGTGTAACATGGTCTTCAACATGTTAACAGACGTCAAATTCTCCTCAGACTCATTTTCTTTTTCCTCGAGGTCATAAGTACAAAAATGGAAATAAGAATCTCCCTCGATGACCACCTCATCGACGAGATTTTTGGTCCACTCAGCAGGTGGAAATTGTTTGGCGTAAATCAAGGCCATGAGTGGAATCGTCATGCCCTGTCTTCCTCTGCTGGTATCTTCAAACATATCGTTGTCAGATGAAATTGTGCCCTTCAAAATCCATGACTTTCCAACGTCCCCAGGGGAGAAATCGTGCCAGCTTTGTGAGCCTGGGATGTCTTCTACGAATGACACTTCTCGTATGATAAAATAGTCATTTCGATTTTTTCTATCCGTATTGTTGCAAATCATTGAGGTCAGGGCATTCAAATTTGATAAACGTAATATGCAACATTTTCCTGAAACTGAACATTTTTAATAATAAAAAAAAAGTTCAATGAAAATAAAAACATTGAAGACGTAATTTTTGACGATTTAGAGAAACGTAAACAAATTTGCAAAACATTTTAACAAGCAGACAAAAATGAATATTTAAAAATGTACTATTAGATTTTTTGTCCGATACAGTTTCTTTTTCCTTCTTTTTTCCAGTTGATTTGGATTTGTCCAGTTCTTTTTTTCTTCAACTATTCGTGTACCAGAATTGTCGCACTGATAAGGTTGAAACAATAAAAAATATCCACGTCTTTCCACACTGCGACAACGAGAGCTCGGGTTTCCATCACCGCAGCATTATGATGTACAAAAAACTTATCCAGTGCATCTTTTAGGCTCAATATCGAAGGCGTTTTGGAGAAAATGGTCCCTGAAAGCGTCATAATCTCGACCTGGACAATCAATTTGTTTCCCAACAATTGTAATTTATATTTGTCCATGTCGACGCTCGTTATTGTTTTCAATGATGGATTTTTATTTTTCAGTTCCTCGTAGGTCGAATCTCCGAGAGCCAAGATGGCGTCCAAGGTTGACCTTAACCAAGATTTGACCGGACGAATGTCCTTCATGATAATGGAGATGACGCAGGAAATTGGGTTTTGGTTTCCTTGGTTTTTGTACGTTTCACTTCCTCCGTGATTATGACCTTGAAGAATTGCTACTTCCTCTGATAGTTCTTTGAATTTTGGAGGGATGTTGACATTGAGGTCATTGTATACATTTCTAATTCAAGATGTAAACAGAACATGTGAACAAACATGCAAAAAATAAAATTGTTATTGTTATATATAAAAAAACATTATAAATAAACAAATTGGATTGTATTTTTAATGACTTAATTAATTGATTATATTTCTAAACAAAACTGTCAAATTACCCAGAGTATTCCAATCGGTGGTTGATGAAAGTATCTTTGATAAATATTGTCCTTGGAGTATTCGAAAAAGGTTCCCTCACAGATACCGTAACATATTCCATAACTTTCAACTCGGAGGGAGATTTTTTAAATTTCAAATCATCGCCTTTTTGTTTGCAATTTGTTGGTTGCTCTTTGCATTTTCCCATTTTTATTTATTTTCTTTTTTTCTTCTTTTTTTATTTTTTTTTCTTATTTAAAATTTGCTGTCAGTTCTAAGAGACGATTTGCACCATCAATTTTGATGAAACTTGTTATATACAATAATTGTTTACCTGACAATTCTGTTTGAAAAAAAGTTTCAAATGGATAGTTTTTTGTTTTGCATTATCGACATCGTTTTCGAGTTGATTTGAAATAAATTTAAAAGAAATCAAATCAAATTTATTAAAAATTGAAGGAAAGAACAAAAAATTATACTAACAAGTGAAATTAAAGGTGTTTTTATCGTATTTAATATCATATGTACAATCTTATGAAGACTCAAATACAAAAGAAACACAACGATCACGGTGAAAGCTTTTTTTGTATAAAGCAGATTTTTTTAACACTCATAATACATATCTGCCAAAAGGCTGTTAGGTTCCGAGTAAATCGTCAACTAAACAAAATTAGTCATTCGAACGTATTATAAGAGTACAAATTCCACTTGTTTGTTAACCGATTTTTACAAATCAATGTTTCAACTAAAATTCTACTGAATTATATCATAATGGCGTCGTTATAGAAATGTTACAAATACACTTTTAATAAAAACGAATACATTCACTTAGTTACGATTGAACTCTCAATTAAACTACTTGGAAAATATACAAAAAACAACTTTCATAAAAGTCGACAGAATTGTATATTTGAATCTTTATGATTGAAAATGTACGATTTGTCGCATGTAAAAACGAATAGATAACAGTATGTATAGAAATCTTTATACTTTTTTTACACAGTTCAAAACACAAGTTAATGAAAACTCATATCGGTTTATTAGACAGAACGAAAATAATTTTCTACAATGTATATTTACGTTCGATTTTCAAGTTTGTATAGTCTTTCTTGATACAAAATTGTACATCGCATGTTTCGATAAAGTTTTTGTCTCATCATGGCAACTAAAATACGATTTGGTATGATGACAATTTTACATCTCTTTACAATAAGCTTTCACAAAATGACCCACTTGTGAACGTCGATCTCTACTAACGTGTATCAAAAATTTATGGACAATTTTTTGTTTGTAATATTGTAGCAGCGAGTAGAGGTATTTTATACTAGATTAAATCTTAACATTCAATTTGTTGGAGAGAAAAGACGGAAGTAGGATCTGAACGTGTGTATAAAATTGTACTTTTTGTTTATTGTAATTGGATAACACATTTTGAACAGCATGCACCCCTAACGTAGACAGTTTCGCAAGGTTGAATTAACAATCGACGCAACATCTAACTAAACAATTATTACTTTCGTCTTTCGTCTCGAGCTTTGTATTGAATATGATTTTTCAGTCATTGTCGTGTCGTTTTTTTTATCAAACAGAACTTGAATACTTAAATTAAATCTAAAATCTACTATCGCAAGTATAAAAGAAAATTATTTTATATATAATATATAATATAACGTCCAATTGTAAAAAAAATCTATTTTGTTTGATTTGTTAAACATCTTTTTTTCTTTCTGCAAATGGAAGAGGTTGTCGTTTGATTGGCAAGTCTCGTACTCGTAGATAAATTGCATATCGGCGCACAAAACTTCCTAAACTGTGCTGTACAACGCGTCGCCCAGAGAATGCAGAACTTCAAGAAAATATATATTACATTCGAAGAGTTTTTTTTACAGCCTTCTTTCACTTTTTCGTCCTTCGTAAGCCTAGCTCTCAATTTTAATAACTGAATAAATTCGAAGAAAAAAGAAAACAAGAAATCCAAGGCTTAGCGAAAATGAAAAAACTGACAAAACAACATTGATTGCTGATACTGCTTAACGCTTGTAAAAATATTTTTTAACGCATTCATCAGACATCTCAGTTCTAACACTTTTGTTTCACAAATTAAACACATTGCTTTCGTCGAATGGATGTTTTGGAATAAGTTATATCAAACCGTTGACAACAGTAATAAATAATAGAGATTCCGCTCCAATACATTATTTCTACTTCTGAATCATATCCTCGACAATGTAATCGAGGTGCATCGTAGACTGTATTAATTGTAGATCTCATCTTGACATGTCGGTACCTAGCTCACTTTCGTTATTCACATTCCATCCTTTTTCTTTACTATTATTATTCATAATATAAACATGTATTAAAATCAACGAAAATAGAATACAAAAGTTTCGACGCAACCGTTGTGGCTATGTTATTCTCAAATGAATAGAAATTCGTAACGTGTAAACGTTCAACAAGTTTTCAAAACTTTTGAACGACATTGCCCTTTTGCCTTGTCATCTCTCGTTTTGTATAATTTGTTCGTCAAAACTTGTTGCCTTAAATACATATGTTTCTAATAGAGGACACTTTATATCGTAAGCCTAAGTAATTATTGAAATATCACCACATAAAGACAGGTGCTGTCATGATAACAGGCGACAGGTATTAACTGTCCCTATTCGGATGCTTGGCAAGAAATTTTCGAGGCCACGGTAGAGGCCAGTCGTATTGTCGCGGAACGGTACCGCCCACATTTTTTTCAAAATATCTGAATATAGGATACCACCAGATCCTGGCCAAAAAGTTGTTCGGCCCATGTTGCTGTAAAACAAATCGTATCGTTACAATTTAATTTCATTTTTTTCTCACCTTCTATACAAAGATGAAATAATCAGAGATTAAAATATGGTACTTACTTTAAGATGCGCGTTATTAGCAAGTGTGTGGTAAATGTACCATAAGCGAGTTGTGACATAGTAAGCTATAAGCACATCAACGGTATAATGCCCGCGGGCTATCAACACAAACGCGGCTCCAACCGCGGCTGCTATTCCAACTAGCCAATGTAGTGGTTGAAATCTTTTTGGTGAGTCTAAAACAAGGAAACAAAATATTTAAATTCAAGTCATGTTATATAAAACAAAAACGTGAATTAATCAATTGAAAATGAATATTTCAATTGATGAAATTAAGTTGAGTGAACTTACATTCACTTATGACCAGGTAACTAAGTACAAGCACAACCGTATGACCGCTATATATATAATCCCCGCAATAAGTATGTTTGCCATTGATAGACAAGCCAAATCCGGAGATAAGTTGCAAGACTCTTCGTGCGATAAGAAGAGGAGTCGTGTGGTTCGCTTTCGGGCTACAAAAATAATTATTGCTCGCTATCGGCAGAACTGTCACGTACATGGTCACGCTCCTCATCATATACAGCAGCCCCATCAGAAGGAATACCCGTCGCATAATAATAAATCTGCAGAAAACATGGTTTGTCTTTTAGTATTTGTATCCAAAATTGATAACACAATTCTTTCAAAAAAAAAAAAAAAATACAATATCTCAGAATATACAAAACTTATAAATATACAGCTTTCGTTTTCTCAATCATATTTTGATTTCAGTTCATTTCGTACCTATGTTTATGAAATATTAGAAGAATCATCGCCATATTGCCCAAGATCATAATGATGATCTCGCAGATGTTCATAACCCAGGAACGCTCGACCACATTGTCAAGTATAATGTCTGGAAGAGGACCATAGGTTTCTCGGCTTGGAACTCGTTCGTGCACCAACGCCAGTGACGTTGTCGTCAGCACAAAGTTGGCAAACATGAATAGAAATGCTGCAAGAAAATTCATTTTCAATTAATCATTCATGCCTCTCTCAATTATTCACAACTTTTTAAACTAAGTTAAAAAGTTTAAGTTTAAACTAAGTTAATAAATTGAACAAAATGATTGAATCAAATTGAGCGAGATATATACCAAAGAACGTTTTCCATTTTTCTTTTGGAAATCTGGGTTCGTCTCTGTGTGGAGCTGGGATGTCGATCTTGATGATCCCGCTGCCGGAACCGTTTTGTATCCCCGGGTGGATCCCGAGACCGTCGATCTTGTCGTCATCGTCATCTTCGTAGAAGTCGGAATTGGAGCCGACCTTGCTCCATTTGTCTTTGATTTTGCTCGGTGCGTTGGGAAGTAGGGGTTGCCTCTGATAGACGTCGCTTGACTGTGCCATGCCACTGCTGCTTCCATCAACCGCTGCTTCGACTTCGCGTTCGTGTCCCTCCCCCCGGTTAAAGGTCTGTCAAAGCTTCCGTAATCACTGTGCAAGCTGGTCACTTTAGGGTCTATTACCATCCTGCAAATAACAAAATGTACACACAATCAATACCAATTTTTTTGCAATAAAAAAATGAGTCAATACAAAAACATCACTTTACAATCCAAACCGTCACTGTTCATGCTCTAGCGAACGAAAAAAATTATGTTTTTGATTTTCAGTTGTTAACAAATAAGCGAAATAAAAATTGAAACTTTCTCTGAGGCGCACCGACGACGACTATGAGTCAGATTCGGTATTCAAGTCACATCGAAATTATCAATCAAGTCATTAACAATTATCTACTTCGATAAGGTGAAACAAGATTTGGGACAAATTTCATCCGACTAATCACCGGTTCAATACTCCAAAGGCGAAGTTTATTTTTGGACCTGATTGGCACTTTTTTTTTATTTTCACGCACAAGATGGAGGGAAAAGAGATTTGCACGGCACTCGAATGGAGCCGTCGGCTGGTGCAAAGTGATATCTTTTTAGCGGCGTCATGGCAAGCGCGACTGGCATTACGCGATTTCAAACAACCCCCCCGAGTACCGAGAACTTAGAAACAGATGCAACATTGATGAGCTCAACACTCGTTTCCATCGATTCCAATGCTTTGTGTACACAGACGAATTGCGGTCGCCCGACACCTGCTAAATAACCGCTTACGTGTGTTGCGTTTTATCATTCAATCATCAGACTCGTCAGATTTTTTTCAATGATTTGCTTTCCAACTGAACTTCAACATTTTTGACAGAAAAACGATCATCTTTTTCGAAAAAATTGAGTTTAACAAACTTTTTTTTCTTATAAAAACTAATCAATACAAATAAATAAAAATGAATTGAACTGAAAAATAAATATTATTTAAATAAAAAATGAAATGAAATGAAATAACTTTGTTTTAAAAACATATGAAATAAAAACTAATAAGAAATAGATACACTCAAAAGTTTTTCTTTTAAAATTAGATTGATGTTAAGAAACGTTTGGAGGTTTTTGAAAATTTAAACTCGTCTTACATTTTGAATTCTTGAATGATGTTTTTTAATTGTTGATTTAGTTTGAATTTCAGCAAGAATTTCAAATGGTAATTATCTCCATCTTAAATTATATCAAAATTGTAAATGCTGCTCAGGAGCATGAACTACATGTCCCAGCAAGCACGTTGTCAAGACTGAGTCAAGAAAACTTTTTTTTTTCTAAATAACTCAATTATCTATAGATAATATTTAATTTGTTATAAGAAAAAAAATACATAATCACTCAACGAAACGTAAATATAGTTTCTTAAGAATAAATAATTAATTACTAATTGGTTTATTTAATCTTTCATAGGCACTCAAAACGCCTGTCGCTTCTCGTTCTAAGGTAGTTTGAAACTTTAATCATTCTGTAATGCTAAACAACTTGTTTTTACATGAAAACGAAAATGCAAAATGTAATGACAACAAAAAAATTGTAAAATCATTTCCCGACTTTTAAGACCGAAATTTTAATTGAAGAAATATTTAAAAGAAAATTTGCAAAGTAATAGATTCTGAATAATAAATGTTTAAATGGAAAAAATAATGATAACCGGTTATGGACAGCGATAAAGAAAAAACTGCAAATGTCATACAACTGAAATAAAAATGTGAACACGAAACCTTCTTTTTTTTTCATTGTTCGTTTTTTCTCAATAGTTCAAACACGAAAAACCATCTATAATTTTGATTCGACTTTGATAAGTCAATAAAAAAATTAAGTTTGAAATCATCGGACAGTGTGGTGACGAGATGGGAAAAAAATGTTTCCAAGCAATATAAAACCAAGGAACCTTGAGTCTTTTAGTGTAATCTATTATGATTCTATTAAAAAAAACGTTTTTAAGACAATGTAAGTTCGTTACACAATGAAAATTTGAGGTAACGATTGCTTATCGAAATTCGAACATTGAATAACTTCAATTAATCCCATTTCAACAAACGTGAATCAATTTGATAACAAAAAAATGATAAATTTAAAACAAAACTAAACACAAATTGTACGCAGTGATTTGAACAAACGATCAACCTTCTAACATTTTCTTCACTGGCGATACTAAAAATCTACAGAATTAATTTTTAAAAGATATACGACCGGAGATTTTTCCTTCTCAACCGTTTTTTCAAGGTTGTCCGAATTGTTTGTTTATATTTTTTGCTCTGTTTTGTTTTCCAAAGAATTCGGCGAATGTCACGAAACGGGATGTAAACAAACGCAATGTCAACAAACATTGTAGTACAGAAAAAAAAAAAAAAAAAAAATTCGTCGGCTTACCTGCCAAGTTCAAAATCCATCTTTGAGTCATAAAATAAACTAATTATCACAAGATATGACGGTCGGTTGGAAAAAATGTCGCGGTAAAAAAGTGTTCATCGCGAAGACAGGTGGACGCGCGCAGCAACGTCATTTTGCCGAGTAAACATAACACTGCCAGCGACAACACAACGTGGAACGAAAAGGAAAAAAAAATTGGCCGGCTTATCGCGGCGATAACACGACTAATTCATTCGTGCCTCGATAAACTTCGAATGGGTTTTACAAGTGTTATTTTAGAACGTGTAAAGTTTACACGACTGTTCGAGCGACGCGGCCTTCGTGGTACCAAAATGATTCTGTGGCGGCGCTCCGTATCGCGGGGAATGTCCCGAAATCCCGCGATAATGACTAAATTGCACGTCTTACGTCACTTGACAGCAACACCAGTGTTCGCTGCCCAGATCGAATTCCTTCACTCCCATACTCCTCAATCTTGTCCATGTCAGACCGAACTGCTTTTTTTTCTTATCTCAGTTCCCGACCTAACTTCTAAATATGCTTTCATCTTCATTTTCGTAACAGGTAAACAAAAGTGACCTTGAACAATCCAGTCAAAATTTGTTTATTCTTTGGTATTGTTGAAAGGTTCGTTTGTTTTGTTACTTCAACAAATTAAAAGTCCCGTTTGTTGTTTAAAATTAAAACACGAATTTGTTTAACAAAATTTGTTACATTTTTAGTGATAACAATTATTTTATTTATGTTCATTGTTAAATTATTATTTGTTCATTTCGTATTGTTTTTTGGTTTTCGTTTTGTAATAAGTAAACAAAAGTGACCTTAAACAATCCAATCGAAATTTGTTTTTGCTTTGGCATTGTTGAAAGGTTCATCTGTTTTGTTACTTGTTAGAATTATTGTTTAATACTCGGACAAAAATTAATCTAAGTTTAGCTTAAATTCGATCTTCAGTTCTATTCCTATAAAAGATATCGAGTCCAAAGTATTACTTTGTGTAACTAGAACCCGAACGTTTCACGTTCGGTTAAACGTATAATGAAATAGAAAATAAGTTTGTTTTAGGAAATAGTTCTTTGAATTTGAGATTTATATTACAAGCTGAGTGGTGTGATTTTTCGGCGGAGTGTAGTTAATTCTTGACTGGCTTTCATACAAGAAAGACGCATCTTCTTTGGTCGCGTTTTTAATAAATAATATAAAATAAAGTTAAAGTTTATCGTACAGAAGGTTGTTTCATTTCACATCAACCCATAAATACCATCAGTATTACTTCATCAAATTAAAGTCTTGTTTGTTGTTTATTTATTTATTTATTTATTTATTAAAACACAAATTGGTTTAACGAAATTTGTTATAGTTTTAGTTTTAACGTTTATTTTATTTTTCTTGTTTATTCTTTGGTATTTTGTTCAGTTTATATTGATTGTTGATTCCCGTTTTGTAATAAGTAAACAAAATTGACCTTTACTATAGTCGAAATTTGTTTTTTATCAAAACGCATTCGTTTGTTTGATTTCGATCGTATTGGAAATTTTTGCGTTATTTGCGGTCTTGTTTGATTGTTTTTTAAACTTATGGTAAACAAAAGTAACGTTTGTCTAAAAAATTGAAATTTGTTTCGGTTTTGTTTCTTTTATAATTTGTTGATTTCTAACCGGTGTTCCATTTGTTTTGGTTTATTATTTTTAGCACTTTAATCTTGATTGTTTTTATCTTCTTCTTGTCTTGTTTGTTTGTTTTTTTTATCGTATTAGGTAAACAAAACTGATTTTTAAATAGAAAATTTTAACAATACCAAAATATTTTGTTCCGCTTTAATTGATCCTTTTGAATTTTATTTCTTCTTGTTGTATTTGATTTTGGACGAGGCTACCGTAAAACTACGAAATAACGAAAGAGTAACAACGGAATAACCGAAGTCTAATAGAGAAAAAGAATTCATCGTTATTCTATCGTTCAATATCGTCAATTGGAAAAACAACTAAATTTCTGAGAGTATTTCATTATCGTTAAATAATTTCATAATATCGTTAAATTTCAAATCAAAAAAATTTTTCTTCTCATTAAAATATATAGGCCTCGTTGGATGTAAAAATAAAAAATTCTCATCCCGAAAACATAAGAGCCATAGATCAACGTCTATTGAAAACTCAATTTCATCAAAAAAAAAAAAAAAAAAATCCCATGAAGCTTCGTAGGGTGAGAAAATGAAAAATTATAAAAATTGACTTTAAATGTTTATGAATGATATTTTATAGATGTGAATTAATTTTTTTGTACAATTAATTTTTACTCAATTAGAAATTAATGCGAATTAAACGAAGATTTAACGTTTGCAGGCAAGAACGTAATGAAATAATCACGAAAAGTTAATAACTTGTCTCATTGACAACATATATAACGACAGAATAACGATAACTTTATTTTTCCCTAGGCTTTGGTTATTCCATCGTTATTCCGACGTTTTACGGTCTGAGTATTAGACACTTCGTTTGATTTTTTTACCCAAGTAAACAAAAATGACCTTAAGTAAAGCAAGTTTCTTTTGACATAACAAACTTTTTTCTTTTCTGCTTCAATTTGTTTGTTCGTTTGTCTCATTGTTCATAATTTTTTTCTCATTTTCGTCTAGTTTAAATTCCAAAATGTGTATAAATTATTCAATAACTGAACTAAATGAATATTTGATTGAACAAGATTATGTATTTTTAGATCGTCATAATAATTCTCGAAGACTTCATTGAGGTAAACCTCGAAATAAATCATTGATAAAAACATTTCTTATAAGTCGTAAATTCTGATTTTCTCCATTATTATAATGTTATTTATAACTTTGTTAATTACTTTTCACAGTTTGTACATTGTTGTGAAAACAGTTCGACTTATCGGCAGCGGCCGCAAGGCGCGGCAAGCTCATGAAGTTAAAAAAAGTTTTTTTGTCAAGCCGGTCTCGATTATAATAACCGCGCGATATTCACTTTTCCGAATGACTCATTGATATGAACAAATTCATATACATTTGAGTACAGTACCGCCTTTGTATATACGATCTCCAACATCCATAAAAATATGTCTTATCGTTTGTGTAATGTCAAGTTTGATTATCTGTCAATTGATGAATCAATTTAATTTTATCTCTGAAAAAAAACCTTGTTATAATTCAAATCCTGGAATTACAACTAATTTACAGGCCAATAAAAAAATGACAGGACATAAAATGCACAATATTCAAAAATGGTGCAATCCAAATTATCTGACAATTTTTCGCTATTCATTTTGTTTTGGCTTTTTAAAATTTCAGTTTTTCTTTCCTTCTTTTTTATTCAAGAAATAAAATTTTCTTTTAAAATTTCTGTTATTAAACATTATATCTAAATGGTTTTCTTAATCTTAATATCGATTAATTAAAATTTTCCAACTAATCATCGTTTCTTTAGAAGGAATTTGTTATATGAAAGATAAGACAAAAAAATGCGTTTACGTACATTACGTACAAATGAAACAAGTGTTTAGTAATAGAAACTGTAACAAAAAGTAGGTTGCAATATTTAAAAGACTGATAAAGACGTGATGTAAATTTATTGTTTGTTTTCAGCTTACTACAAGTCGAAATCATGCGGCCGTTTTGGTAAGTTTCCCGCTATGAAATTCGTAATGACCTCACTTTGATAATTAGGAAAGAATTAAAGAAAGTTGAGTCATAGATTTATTTGCATGTATACAAAACTGTCTTTATACTCAAGAAAACGCAGCTCATATATATAAAAGTTGCAAATTATTTACAACAAAACGAAAAACTTGTTTTTCATACTGTCATTAATAATCGATTTCTTACTGTTTTGTAATAACGATGAAAATTATTTATAAGTTTAATAAAAAAAAAAAAATAGCTCATCGGAATCTTTTTTTAAAAATTGGTTATAAAAAATTAAACAATTTCTAATCGTTTTGTACAAAGTACAAACTTTTCTGTTTTTTTGTTTATGTTTTTTTCAAAATGCTTGACCTTGAAAAACGTCAAGAGAAAAGCAGTGTCCAGAAAAGATACGACTGTGATGAAATTTCTTTTCGGTTTGAAAAATTAATCTTGTGAGTCACCGAGAAAAATTGTAAATCAAGAATGATTATTGTTGACGAGTTGCAATCGGTAGAGTTTTGAAAAATGTGAAAACCTTTGTAACCAGCTGAATAACGTGCATGAAAAATTGGTTATATAACACAAGTTATGTGGACATTAGAAACAGAGAGGACCCGCATAGAAAAATTAAATCACAGAGGTTAGAAATCATAAGAATTGGTTAATCGTTGGCCGGAGCCGGAGTTCACAATTATAAGGCGTGCATCGGCGGGGACAAATGGTGCCCACGTTTCCCGGCGCGAGCTGCTAAATTGATAGTCGGGGAATTTGTCGCCGAGACTCGTGCTCTTGACTTTGTAAATGAGACGTCTATTTGCTCGAATGATTTGACAATAAATAAAAAAAGAAGACAAAAAAAAGAGGAGGAAAGGATAAAAAAGGAGCGGTGATGTTAGTAATACGTACAATTGGAGCACATTTTCGTGCCGCTGTTTTTCGCTCAGTTGTCAAATGTCAATAACATTTCGAGCTTATCACTGGTGTGCCGACAAATCACGACGACCCGCACGACAAACTGAGTCGCTGATTAGTTGATTGTTAAAAATACTCATTGCCATTATACATTTTAGCACGTAGAATCGTTTTCAACATTTCCACATGACGGATACATACGTATTTAGGCATTGGGCTCGGCTTTACGGGATAAATCCTCACGAAACACTGACAGTACGCCAACCCTCATGACATCCGAAATTGATAATTAACATAACTATTAAGAAACAAGACAAAAAACAGATAAAACTAACAAAACGATTCTATTCTGTGTCGAAAGACAG
Organism: Trissolcus basalis; assembly: GCA_025266255.1. Lineage (NCBI taxonomy): Eukaryota > Metazoa > Arthropoda > Insecta > Hymenoptera > Scelionidae > Trissolcus > Trissolcus basalis. The sequence goes on along the minus strand of JAAMPD010000510.1, from coordinate 57,855 downwards.
AGACTTTTCTTGCAGCTCCCTCTACCGCCGCGCAGTCCAACTATTGTCCACCAATCGAATTTGAGCGCGGGAACTTAACAGTCTTTGAATTTAGCAAACGTTTTTTGTGGTTCTAATTTCATTGTATGATTGCTGTTTACGATGAATTGTAAAGTAACGTTGCTAGGGGTTGAAAATGTTTCGATGTTTACAACTTTTGGTCAAAGTTATCCTGAGGTTCCATTGTTATATGACTTTGAAATTTGGGTATTTTTAACTATAATTTTGAACAATTATGTTCAAGTTTGAAAAGATTTCGTTTTTTTTTCAAATTTTTGCTATTTTATTTATTTGTAAACATTTGGATGAAGGTTGTCCCAAGCTTTGTTTTGTTATTATTATGGATTAGATGAATTTAGAACAATTGTTTGTTTTGAAAAGGTTTAGATGAAAATTAAAACACAATTTTTGTACTTTTGTAATATCGAATATATCTTAACCTTTTTTTTTCTTTAATAATCATTTGTTCAGGTTTGATTTAAAAATATGAATTCTTTTGAATTATTAAAGTCACCCCAAGGTTGATATCTGTTATTATGATTTTCGATAGATTTAAAATGTGAAGTAAAGAAATGTTCATGTTTTGAAAACATTGTCATCAAAGTCACTCCAAGGAGAAAATTGTTTTTTGTAAGATTAAATAAAGTGTAAACAATGTTTATGTTTTGAAAACAATTTTTTTCTTATTGAGTGACCACTCTGATAAAAGTCATCCCAAGGACAAAATTTCTTTGTTTCTGTAATTTTAGTGAGTAATTTTAATATTTTTTAAACAATGTTTTCAATATTTAGAAATGTTGTAAGAATTTTGTTTTTTCGTTTTTAGTCGGATTTTTTATTGTGCAATAATTTTAGGAAATGAAAAGACCCACCTCAGAAGAGCCTTCCTCCAGCAGTATTCAGTCTCGATGACTAGAAGTTGCAATTTCATCATCTAAGCAGACTCCGCATCATACACCATGGTAGTATATATTACTTATTTATGTCAGACAATTAGATATCAATTTACATTCAAAATAGAAGCGAACACACAGTGACCTAATATTGCAACATATTTGTCACGCTGAGAACAATGTTTTTATCATTATTTGTTGACGGGTTTAAGTATTATTATTTAAAACGAATCTTTGATCATTGACATAAAAAATATCATGAATTTTAAACACTAAATTGTACATTCAGAGAGTTTAATGTCACGAACAGCTGATGCATCCCACGAATTTCATTTTGTTATCAAAAAATATGCTATCGCGAACTGGCTATATTCGTGCACTTTTTACGTTGAACACAATTTGTACGTATTTTGGAAATTTCTCGAACGAACTATTTCGCGTTGACATTTTCGTTGGGGGAAGAATTTTTTGCTTTGAGATGGAATCTATTTCATCGCGAGAGACCATTACTTGAACCAAGGCAAATAACACGAAAACCACACGGCGCGTGCGCAATATCATAGATCGAAACCCCTTTTAATTGTATTATGTTTAACTTTCTGTTTGTTTATCCTTGAGGCGCGTAAACAATCACTGACAAAATTTTTGTCATCCGTCAACAAATTTTTAAATCTGAAATTTATTTATTTATATTTGTTAAACAAATAAAAAGATCTTATTTATTTCCAGACTTTTTTTCGTTTTTATTATTTTTTTTAACATTTTTTATGTTGATTTTCGGATGTTGCAAATAAAAAAACCGTCAAAATTACGATTTCTTAAAAAACTACATTCAAAAATCATTGATTTTAAAATACAAGCATTAAACCTGATTTTCAATTCATTCCTTAAGAGCAATTTCAAAATTCACCCTTTCATGAATTTTCATGTACTTTTACAAAGTATATCTGTTTTTGTCTAATGGGTGAGATTCGACAGAGATAAAAAACATCAATCGTAGCGCGTTTGACGAGAAACATAACCTAATTCAGTGTGTTGTTTTTGTGTGTTTACGTCCGTTTGAATATAAATAGTTGTATTTGTTGAAACACCTGGCTGCAAAATTATCATCTTTCATAAAAGTATATATCTCAAACTCTCGCTCAATACAAAATAAAATCATTATTCCTCACTTGTTATAATCTTTTTCTACCTTTTGTGTGACAAATCCAAAACTCTTCGAAAAAATTTCAGTTACGTTTTTTATTAAATCGAACAATTAATCATTGTCGTTATAAAACATTTTTTACGATTATCACAAACGTTTTTCAGTTGAAATATAGTTTTATTCATATTAATGACCACTTTTTTGTTGATACAATTTTTTAGATCTTCAAAGATGGGTGAAAAAATTTTGAATCCAGAGCAGGAGGAGTTCATCAAAGCCTGCGAGGAGGAATTCAAAACGAGGTATACAAGTGACGATGAAGAATTTATGAAAATAAAGAACCGAACGTCAGAAAGAGTTCCACCAATAGCAGACCCATGGTACAACAAATCTCGCAAACCACATTATTCAAACAACCCGTCACATCATCAGAGACAACATCAAGGTCACTCCCATTATGATAGGCAGTATTCGAGACCGTACGACAGGCCATACGACCGACGTGATTACAGACAAGAGAGAGCTCCATATTATAGAAGAAGATAAGGTGTAAATATCTCGACTTTTTGTGTTTACAAACTGTATTACTACGTACATTAAGATGTCCAGTTGGGTAATTAAGATGAATTTCAAACAGTGAATCAACGTTCTTTTTCTATAACTAAAATATAATTTCTTTTGTATTCTGATATAAACAAATTGTTTAAAATTAATTCAAACCCTTACGACGATTTTTCATGCTATGTTCATTTTTTGTTTGTTTTTTATTTATTTGTAATTAGACTAAGATGAAGAAGGAAACTATGAAATTAGAAGAAAAGCACGTATAAAGATAACATTTTTATTTGTTCATTGTCAGCGTTGTTCGATTTTCAATAAGATTTTTTTCTTCTTTTTCTTTTCTCTCTTTTTTTTACAAAAGTGCTGCCAATGATAATAGTCGATTTTGTATACAAAAAATAACAAGCACTAATTTAATACAAGTAATACAAAAGTTCGATAATTCATATATATTTCTATGTGTTTTTTTACCATGTTACTAAACCATTATATTAACATAATATGCTGTAAATAATCGCGAATTGTACAATAATTAAATATTAGTTATTATGCACCGATTTCTACGTTGAATCAATGTTTCCTTCATTTATACAATTATATTTTGTTTGCACACCTCGCGGTAAAAACGTTTATACCTGTCGCATTAAATCTAAAACAGTCTTAGAGAACACACGACATGCGATCGCCCTTTTATTTTCTATTATATAAAAACTTTTTTATACAATCAGTCGGTATCCCCCCAACTGACGCTACGTAACCCTCTAGGTTGCAAACAACATAATATATAAAACGTTTTTATCGTACACGAAAAAAAAAAAAAAACTGATAAACATCGACGTTCAACCATCACGTTTCCTCCACCGTCAACACTGACGCCGGAAAAAAGGCTATTCAATCATGCCGCGTATCTCACATATGTTCAGGATGAATTTACAATTTACAGTGTTGCGCCAACGCGCACGTTGTAAAACTTAAAACACTGCCAGGACCCTGGTTCGGGGTCCGAGAGAATTGAGCCCAGTCGGAAGACAGAGAGTCTTAATATGGTGCGAAACCAGGCGGGTGCAAGAACTGGCACTTGTCGCCGATCCTGCAGTAACCGTTCTTGGAGAACTGTCGGCAGAGGGGAGGTTGTTTGCCGGAGCCTCTCCAGTGTCCTCGCCAGGCGGCGCCACGTGGGCCTGGGGGAGGCATGCCCCCTCGGGGGAACCAACCCCCTGGGGGACCGCCGCGCCCTCTGTTGGCCGGGGGTGGCATTCGTGGGCCTTGGAAGTTGGGTGGGGGACCGTACATCGCCGGAGGTCCGGGCACCCCGTGCGGCAGCGGCATCCCCTGGAAGTAGGGCATCTCGTCGTACTTCTCCTGCTGCTGCTGGGGATTGAACATGTGTGGTGCCATCATTCCTGGGGGAGGCATCATCCCGTCCATGTTCTGAGGTGGAAAACCGGCCTGTGGCATGCCCATGGAGTTGTGCACGTCCATGACCATCTTGCCGTCGCCCGTTCTCCAGCCGCCTCCAGTAGGTGGTGGAACTGGCGCCACGGTCGGGGCCGCCTGCGTCGTGTCTATCCCCATAATCGCCTGGGGCGTGTTCACCAACATCGGGCTCGGTAGAATAGGTGCCGCCTGGTGGTTTCCGGGGTAAATCGGGTGGAACGGGAAAGCACCTATTGGGGTCGCCGGTGGTTTGTGTCCAAGCGCCGTCTGCGACATTCCCTTGGGCTCCGGCCAGGGGACGTTCGTGAAGTCTTTCTCGCTCTCTTTGTTGCCCGTCAGATCGTCCAGGGGGATGATCTTCGGGTCTGTTGTGATGTGTCGCTCTTCGTCTGGCTCTGCTGCTGAATCTGGTATCCTGTCGAGATAAACAAATTGGGTCATTGTAAGATCGGTGGAACTTTATTTTCATGCAACTTTGTTAAATTGCAAAGTTTTCGGTTAGAAGTTACAAACTGTTACTTACATGCTTCTGTTGAGATAGAGGGCTTGTAAAATGCCTTTTTCTCTCGCGTACTGGATGTCTTTCTCCCGGCTGTCTTTTCCGGGCTTTACCAACGGTGGTGGAAGATCGATCGGAACCAGTGCTCTCCATTGCGTTTTTTCTTCCATCAAATCTTCATTGCCTGAAAGAAAATTATATTCAATTTAATTAAATGAAACCAATTTAATAAATAGAAAATTATAATAAATCAATTAACACGAATCAATATCAATAAAATGATTCTACTAGATTTTTCACAATTAGAATAATCATAACTATAATGACTGAAATTAATTTGAATTGCAAAAATTAAAAAGAAATAAAATCAAACGTTAAAATATATAGAATAGAGAATGAAATAGATTATGGAATGTTCAACTTACATAATTTCCTGGCCATTTGGAACGCTTCTCTTTCGTTTTGTTTTTCCATGAGCTTCATATCCGTGAAAGTTTTTGTTACATTGACCCTCTCCGTCTCGTCTAATTCGAAGTAACGTATCGACTCGAGATCAGTCTTCCATTTCAAACTCTTCTTCGGGCCTTTCTTTTTCTGCAACACTAAAACGCTCTTCAACACGTCAGACTTTATCGGCAGCGCATTCTCGCTATCTTTCTCAATTGCCTCTGCCACTTGAACATCAATGTCCACTCCTTCGAACGAATTCGTCTCGTCTGCGTCGTCCGTTGGTGTTGTCGACCCTATAAATTATAAACAAATGTTTCATTTATTTATTTATTTTTTTTCAAACTTTTTCTTTTCTTCAATTTTAAAATTTGAATTTGATTTCAACATTTTTATTTCAAGATAAAATTAAAACTTTTGTGTGAAACTTTTTTTCACGAGAAAAATAATAAGACGATTAAAAAAATATTCAAATGAATGATGAAAAGCAAAATCCGTTTCTTACCTCCGTTATCTTCCGCGTTATCTTTCATTTCTTCATCGTCGTCCATCTTGACTTTTTTATTACTAGACCTCAGTTTCATTTTTTCGTCAACCTTGTCTTCCTCCGTCTCCAGAGTATCTTGATAGAACTGTAAAGTGAAAGAAAAAAATGATTCTCAATTTTTACTTCAAGAGAGCAAACACTCAAATAATTAGATGTTTTCTCAATTTACTGACCTTGAATTCAGGTTTAACAACCGCAGGTTTCTCTTCTGCAACTTGCGAGTTAACAGAGGGTGACGAGGGGGGCGAATTGACCTCCTTGACGGGATCAAAGGTCGTTTCCTGCTTCTTAGCTTCGGGAGGTCCATCTTTGATCGATGACGAGGACGTTTTCCGTTTCCTCTTGCGGGGCTCTTTTGATTTTGTCGAAGCAGTCAGCGCATCCATAAACATGTCGCTCTCTTGCAGCATCGCTGGAAATTGCAATGGTTACGGTTAATCAAAATCTCCAAAATTAAAAAAAAATAATAAAACAATTTGAAAAATTAATATCTAAAAATGTGGGGGGGGGGGGAGTTTCAATGCTTCATTTTTGGTTTTATAATATAATCGTTTGTCATTGTTGGATAAAGAAGTAGAAATTCGACGCCTCGGTGTGAAATCTGCAACAAAAAATAGTTAATAAAGTAGGAAGCAATCGGGAACGGATAGGAAATAAAGGTTTCAAGGGCGTTGAACAAATCTGGTTTGTCTTTGCTTTTATATAACGTTGAGGGTTAATGAGAGGATGATTTTTCTTTCAGTTGTAAATTTTTATTTTGTACATGGTTACTTAGAGAGTAGTTGCGTTTGTGAGATCGATCCAATGCCTTCGATCCAGATGCAAATCCAGATTAAACTTAGGTGCAGAAGATGAACCAACGTCCTTCATGTAGAACACGTTTTGACCTTCGAAATAAAGGCACTGTTCAAGCTTGCAAAAATGTTTGTTTAACATTTTCTTTTCTTGTCAACTTTTTTTTGTATATAAGAAGATTATAAAACAATCTTCGTGAATGATATTTCACATCTATATCAACCTTTTGTTTGAAAATAAAATATTGAAAATCGTTTCATTTTTCCGTTTGGTATAGATTTTCGTGAGAATTTTTTATTCACGCGTAAATTGTATTTGTATCTTTACGAGTTATAAAAAGTGATAACAAGTAGAATAGATTTTGTTTTTTGTTGCATCTTGATTTATATATTGCGATAGAACAATTTTTCTTTTGCCATTAAATTTACGACCGCTATTAATTTTGATGCTGCTATTAGAAACTTTACGATCAATTTTCGGATCTTTTTCTGTATAGAAAAAAACTGCAACTTTTTTGGCAAACAAATCTGCGAATTTCCTTTAGATTCAAATAAAACATCGCATTTAAAAGCTTGGATTAGCTTTGTACATTTTAGCGATATCTCATAATAGGAGTGCAACGAAATTTCACTGCCTAGAGCACAACTCTTCTTACGCAATGAAAAAGTATATCATATTTATTAGGATGTAAAAAAAATTTGAAAGTTACATCAATTTCGTTACAACATTTTGTATATTTTTGTGATTGCAATGTTCCATTTACTTGAATTAAATTTCGGTTGATATGAATTTTAAATTTCAATATTCGTCCAAAATATTAATTTGATATATTTTAATTGTATAATACGATTTTAGGTTATCGTTACAAAAAATCATGGATTTTTTTTTTTGCAACAATGCGGTTGATTTTTTATTGTTAATTTTTTTTATGCGAAATTATATTTTGCTTGATCTATAATGTATTTCGTTGAAACTATGTTTTTCATTATTATGTAAACAGAAATGTTCAAGGTCTTTTTTCTTATTCAAAAGAAAATAAAATAAAAATGTTGATTTTTCACTGACATACTTACGCAAAACCTGAATTGCGACGTGAACGCCTGTGAATCAACTCGTTAAAGTTAATATACCTATATGCCCTTTCGTACAATTTCCTACACGACAACATTGGACTTGAAATCCAACAAAACATATAACTCTATTTTTTTTTACAAATCCCATCTATCTATTTTGAAATTGTTAATTTTACGATTGATGTTGGAATTTTGTTAGTTGTGAATACGGAAATTTTCTAGGATTAAATCTTGTAACTTTTTTGCTCAGGTTTTTTTTTTTGAAATTAAAAAAATATAAAACAGAAAAAAATGTAGTTTAAGAATTGAAGAATAAAATTATGAAAGATATAGGGTTGGAATTTGTGTGCGTGCAAAAACTGATCTTTTTCAGTCGAGTCCTTTTAGTCAATAGTGACTGATAAGAGGGGTCCAACATGAGTGAATTGACTCACCAGTCGACTTTTGTTGACTTGCAGAAACGCATTTCCACGAAGAAACAAATTATTCAATGCGCAAGATTTCCTATAAACATTCTAAAACTGCATCTTATTTCGATGTTTTTCAAATAAATTTATTTTTACCAACCGAACAGATCAATTGATAATTACTTAATTCGTATTGATTAATTTCAGTCTGTTGTTATTTTGAGCTATTAAAATTAGATGCATCTTTTTCTTTCGGACGGAAAAACTTTTGTCTCTCGTATTTCACTTGTAACATATGATCCACATACGGAGAACAAACAAGTGAATTGATAGCTATAACGATGACGTCATCGTGGTGAAAAAAAAAATCTTGGCCTTCAAAATTAAAAATAACCCTTTTCACAAAATTTATTCAACGAATTTTTTCTGAACTTTTCTGTATGAAATAATTTAAATTGTCTATTTACTGATTTAGATTTACTGCAGTTTGAAAATTTCAATTCTACAAGACTTTGTTGATTTTTGTTTGCTTTGTTTCTTTTCTTTAGTTTTATCTTAGGAATATGGAAAATTCAGTTTCCCATTTGATTTAAATGAAAATCGATTTTCGAGAATGAACTTTTGGACTAATTGAAATTGGAGTAATATTGTAAAAATACAGTTACTATCGAGTCTTTGGATAAGCATATCATCCTCCTTGGACCGAACAGGAACGTGTCACGACGCCTTCTCGTTTAAAGTCAGAGTTGATTGTCGACAAAAGTGCGCTGCTGGAACGTTGTTATCTTCATCCGTCGCCTTCTCTCGATGCTGAGATATCATTTTCAATCCTCAATTATTCAACGACAGTTCGAAATTTTTTTATATCATTTCTCCGTTTGAGTTTTCTTATTTCAGATGATGATTTTTTTTAAAATCATGTTGGATTCCATTTTTGTCGTGGTATAATTTAGGATTGAAAATAAAAAATGCCACCGGTAGGAACGCACGACAATGTGTGTTTCGATATCTATCTCACGGTTTCCAGATTTAACTCAATCAGTCGAGCTCAAGATTATTTACTTTTTGTATTTATTTTGTCTTTTTGCTGTTTTATCTTCTATGCAATTGTTCTTCTGCAAAACAATATAATTCAATTATTACAACACAACAGTTTACAAATTCATCAGTGCAAACATCATATTGAGAAAACGAATTTGTATAAGTTTAACAGATGTAATGAATTATAAATGTAATTACTGTAAAAAAGTGCATGCAAATTTTCATTTCAGTTTTAAATTAATTTAATTCAAACAAAAATGGAATTTCAACTAATGCACTTTTTTCCAGAAATGTAAATCTTTAAAATGAAAAATTTTCAAATGATTTCCCAAGTTTTGACTCAATCAAATAAAAAATGTAATATCAAAATAAACAATTAAGATATTAAAAATTCAAAAAGAAAAAAGTCAAAACATGGAAAATCACTGTTGGTATATAGAAAATATAATAATGAAAAAAACTTAAAATCTAAAACTAAAATGAACAATTCAGATTGGTTTTTACTTACTCATTCTAGTAATTACCGTCTGATTCGTTTTTAATGTACACCTAAAAATGATTAACACACGGAGATAAAAATATACCGAATTTGATATCAACAAATTATTTTTAGTTCTTTCCATTCCTGTCTC
>JAAMPD010000510.1:0-48320 GCA_025266255.1 Trissolcus basalis | reverse complement strand
TTTTAGTTCTTTCCATTCTGATTCTGAAAAATTCCTGTTAATTATCAACAAACAAATAAAAGAAACAAAAAATTGATATCTTGCAATTTAAATTTCCCGCCAAAGTGAAGGAGCGCTGAGCCGCCATGTTTTTGAAGGTGAGTAATATTTTTTGAATGATTTTAACTGAAATTTACTTCATTATTAATTTGTTAATAGTAATAATATAAAGATTGTTCATTTGAATTTTAGACCATCAAGATTTTTCAATTTTTGAATTAAATAATATTGAAATGTGGGACTAATTGATAATGTAGAAATTCTGCTTTCAATTTCAAAAATAAAAAAAAAAATAATAAAAAGTTTGTCACACCCATATTTGTCAAAAATAAAATAATTACAAGTTTAAAAAAAGTTAACTTAGAATCAACATTTAGGTTATAAGTTTTAAACTCGTTTTCTCAAACTTACGTTTGACTTTGTTTCTGTAACTCATTTAAATTTAATTGCATAGAAATTACATAGTAAATATAAGAATCGCAACTTTTCAAAGGTTTCACAAGTTAATCTAGAATAAACAAAATTAAATCAATTGTAACTTTGAAAAATGGTTACGTTTGATACTTCTCATATTTACTGTACTCTTTTTTTTTAATCAGTGCACATATAATTGCGGTAACTATCTTCTGATAATACAAAATTGAAATAATATATCAATTGGAAAACATTTGATAGATATTTTCACACACGTTTTTTATGATAACAAAAATGTTAATCCCAGCAACATATCAACATCACACTGACGTAATATAATTACAAATTACACCCAGCGCTTGGAATAATTTTTTTTCAGAGAAAATTTGCATATTCCAGCACTGTAGAATTGAAAAAGAAAAATTTCTCCGAATCAAAGTTGTCAAAAAACAAAAAAATAAAAAATATACAGTCGACGTTATTTTCTTTTCCAATTTGAATTTACCAGTAATTGAAATCATATCGTGCAATTTCTAAGATATCATGAAAATGTGATGAAATGATACGTGAAAAGACACTGGGAAACGGTGTGACAAAAAAAACATTTGATTTTTGTTTTTCAATTATCAAATTATTTATTGTAATTTATACAACAAAACTTATCAATCACCAATATATTGTGCACAACGAGTCAGTGATGTTACCGCATTTGGTATAGACAAAAAAAATTATATCTTCAACTACTTTTTCTTTTTTGTTTTAGAAAAAAAATGAACAAATCAAAATAACAAGACAACAATTTTTGTCATTGGACCAAATAAATGTTCACCTCCAGATCTGGCATTGCCAATTTCAAATATTTCTGCTTAAAATAATGGTATCAAAAAGTTACCTGTCGTACGTCATTTTATTTATCGAAAACCACCTCTTCACTCTTCATCACGATGCTGTGTCGAGAATCTTCTTTCTTCTTTGGTATCACTATATCACATAAGTTGTGTTTCTGATCGGTTCAGAAAAGAAAAGTTATCAATCTGCACATTCGAGCGCAACATTTTCAAACTTTTGAAATCATTTTGACAAGGAACGATTATAAAGCTTAATGTTTAAAGAACGTAGTTCGACATTTGTTACATAAGATCAAATTGTCTCTTTCCTGTAAAAAGAATTAATTATTAAACAAGCGCCATTCGAACAAAAAAATTGACAAACAATTTGGGACCACAAAAGTCGCCGCCAAACATTGTGAAGCTGTTGAGAATGTCAGAGGCCCGAGGCGATGTTTCAATACCTGAAAACTCATTATCAAATTATTAAAAGCAGAATCAGTTCGCCAATAAAAATACACTTGGAAAATCATATTGTATAGAAACTTTTTCGTGTTGCAAAAAACACAATTCGTATTGTAAATTAAAACCTATATTGTGTAACGATATAAAATGGCCTATATTTTTTAAATTTGACATATTTTTTAGATGCAACAATATCGCAACTTTATTAATCAGTAAAAATGTTTCAACATTTTGAAATATTAAATATCTTAATCAATGATATTTCAAATCGCAGAACACATTTTATAAAAACTTTTTATACTTTCACTAAATAAAATTTAAATTTGAATCTTAAAAATTTTTTCAATAACAAATTTAACAAATTGGAATTGTATAATCACAAAAATCATACTTGAAATGATTTTTCAAATAAATTTCTAATTTATTTTTACTATGTTAAGTCATCATAAAGTAATAAACTGATTTTTCATTGAATCATGTCAGTGAGTCACGTTATAATATAGACAGTAAATATTTCATCATATGAATTGTGTTTCTTACAATATTATATCACAGCCATTTTTGCAAATTAATATTCCTTAAAATAAAAACGGTAAATTACAATATGGTTTTCTCAGTGTATCATCTCCTAAATAAATAAAAAAACCTAAAGAGAAAAAAAATATTTGAAGCATTGAAACTCTGAAGGGGGACAAAAAAAAAATTTACAAAATATAGAGATGGCCCACTTACGTTTTGGTTTGATGAGTTTGATGCTGCCCTTCTTCTCCTCCACGACAGCGGGGTCAAGCGAGAGTTTAATCTTTTTCTCGGATGGCGCGGAGATGTCCCTGGTTGGGGCCGGTAATTTCGAGGGGATCACAGGTTTCTTGTCGGAGAGTACAGAGTTGGTCGCTGGCTTTTTGTTAACTTGGTTACGCGACGGGGGCGGTTTGATCTCCTCCTCGAGGCCTGTAGACCTGAACTTCGAATTGAACGTCTTGACAGTCTTGGGCCTGCTGGTTGCATCCTGCGAGTTTTTCCTATTCTCTATTGAAATCGAGATGTTCTTCTTCTCAGCAATTTGGGCGAGTTTCTTCACCTTCTCGTCTTTGTTCTCTTTGGAGCTGTCCTTGGTACTGTCCTTGGCCCCGTCCTTCTTCTCGTCCTCGCTCTTCTTCTTTGGTATCTTCCCGATGGTCTTCGACAGACTGTGACCCTGAATTTTCTCGAGGGTGGCCTTGTCCTTTTCCGCCTGGTCCTTTTTCTGTTTCTCCTTGTCCTTTTTCTCTTTGCTCTTACTCGAGGAACTGTGATGATGGTGATCCTTATCTGAGGACGTTTTGTGTTTGGAACTACTACTACTGCTACTGCTCTTGGAACTCCTGTGAGAACTAGAACTGGAACTCGACCGGTGCGAGCTACTGTGTTTTGACGAGCTCTTGCTCGACGAATGATGACTGCTCTTCTTCTTCTCGTCCTTCTTGTGTCCGTCCCGGTTCTCCTTGTCGCTGACCTTTGTACTGTCGCCCTCCTTCTTAGCAGGCTTGTCCTCGACCTTTACTTCCTTCGTTGATTCCTCAACCTCTTCCTTCGCAGCCTCCTTAAGGTTGTCGGAATTCTCACTCTCGATCCTCACCGACTCCACCACCTCAGCCTTAATCGTCTCTCCGTTCGTCTCGACGACCTCGGGCTTGGCAACTTGCGTCGCGTTAACTCCGTCCGTCTCAATCTTGGTCAACACCTGTTTGCCATCGCGAATTGTCAGCTTGTAAACGGGACTCTGGGAAGTTGGCATTGTCGAGGACGAAGATACAATAACAACGCTCGGTTTCTTTTGAGGTTCCGTCGGTTCCGTCGGTTCCACTTTGACCGCCGCACTCTCGCTTGTCGACGAGACGGTCGTGCAGCTGATCGGGGTCACGGGGGTTGCGCTCTTCGACACAATCGGGGCGGTCGATGGCGCGGGCTCGGACAGAGCGAGCGGCTCGCATTTCGCAACGCTCGTTGTGCTCGTTGAGGAAGTCTCGGTGATGATCTGTGCGGGAACCGAGTTGGGCGGAGCCTCGCCCTTGACTATCTTCAGCCACTGCTCCACGAGACGCGTGGCCAGCAGCTTCACGTCCTGGTGACTGTCCTCCTTTGAAAGTCCCTTGATGAACTTTGGACAGTTGTTTTTCTTTAGTCGCTCAATATCTACAGGACATAACAAAAGTAGCGAGAGCAACTCTTCTATCAGGGCCCAATTTTTAACACCCACCGCGTCGGTCAGCCAGAGGTGGATCAAATCCCAACCACCCGCTGCCATAAATCTATAAGTAAATGAAAAAAAGAAGAAATTAAAATCCAGTTAAATGAATAATACAATGGATTGATTGTGAAATTGAATGAACAGGCAAATTGTGAATAAGTAATGAACAAGTTGAATAAATGAATGTGAATTATTGGAAAATGCTGATTCTGAATGAAAAATGTTGAACATGAAATGATGATGTGGTTAAAAAAATATTTGGAAGATGAAACTTACTGGTTGAGAAGACTTGGGTTTGTGTTTTTCAGGATCTGTATGTAGATACATTTTGAGACCAGTTTTTTTGAAAACTTGGTCATAAGGTTTGCTATGCGACTGACTTCGTCGCTGCTTTTGATGCCGCCATTCGGGCCTAGTAAAATGCTTAGGCATTTTAACAACGACAACGGGTCTATTCGTGGCTGTAACAAAAATCAAAATCAAAATATAAAATTTTTCATGCTACATACAAATTGTTTGGTTTTCTTATTTACTCGCGACATTCAAATTCATTTCATTTTGACTTTGTTTTTATACCTCTGTCTCTTTCTACCATTTCAAATTTTTGGCTTATACCCAAATTTTCAATTTTCTAACCTACTAATCATGTAATAAAATCAAATTTGATAAAATTAAGATTCTTCTAAATCTGAAATACGATTTTTAATAAAAGAACTTAAATAAATAAATAAATATTGAAAGTATTTATATTTATTTATTATATATTTCAATAAATATGTGATGAAAATCAATATAAAGTTAATGTAAAATTAATATCTAATTTTTCTGCTTTCAATTTCATTTGTCCCTGTTTTGTTTGTTTTTTCAATCGTTTGTTTTCCTAATAAGTGAGTTTAATCAATTTTGTTGATTAATTTTTGGATTAAATTTTATAGTCATCCGAATTGATGTTAATGTGTCTTACCATTTTTAATAACTAATTCGTTTTCGCTGTAACGGAGCAATAAAAATATCCACGTGATAGATAAGGATTAAAATAACCTCTAAAATCACGATTCTCAAACAAAAGATTTCGAAGGTGTGAAAAATGAGGTTCGATTAAAATAATTGAACGAATTGATCATGTCCCTGCATGAGTTCTGTGATATTCGTGGAATTACGGATTGTATGGAATTGAATAAGACCGTTATTCCATAACGTAAACACGCGGGCTAACTTTTTGTATACATCAAATAGTGACAATCCAGAATCGGAGTGCATCCTTCATTCACAGATCACAGAACTGTCGCCGCCTCGACTTATGAGTTATTAAGAATTGAGGTTAAGTGACGTAAATGCGCAAGAGAGATGGAAATACTACTAAACTTCAAAACGACTCTAATATACTTTCAATTTTATCTACGCTTTTGACAAAAACTGAAATAAAGTAATTTGTTTATAAATAATTGTTTTCTCCCGTTTTTACTTCACAGAAAAAAATTCTCCGAGATAAAACAAATTTATCTTATATGAATTTGGTTATAAATGTTGTTGATAATTATTTGTATGATGCTCATAATGAAAAAAATTGTTATCATTTGATTAATTAGATATTTCTTGATAAAATAAGGTATTTGATGTAATTAAGATTTAAGAAATAGAAAAGTCGTTAAAAAACAATAACTTGTTGAACTAGAAGTTAGGATAATTTTTGATAACATGAATTTTGGTTGTAAAGGCATCAATGAAAGATTGGACTAAAATTCTAAAAATAACGCAATCATATCAACGCGTTCGTCGCCTTTTCCAAGATGTCTAATTTTAATAGACCTATAAAATGGTATGATTCAAAGTTACCAACTTGAAAGTATGACTTTAAGTTGAAAAAAACTAAAAACTAAAATCTATTTAATCCCTCTACTTTTTTCCTGCCTAGACTAAAAAAAACAACAAATTGGAACTTTTTTACGTTACTTTTACTTTTTTAAGTTAATTTTCATCTTTAAACAAATTACTTATTTCGTTCAATTACTTAATTGCGTTTAGTATTTCTCTAAATGAATTTTTCCTACATGTCAATTTTGAATAACAAAAATGAACCGAAATTTGATATATAAATAATCAATTTAGTACATTATAATTAAATATATTACTGGAAAATCAATAAAAACCAAAATCTTTTATTGTTTCTCAATTACCAAATAAGAAGAACTCAAATATAGCTTATCAAAGTTACAATAAAAAAAGCTACAAAAAACGTTATCAAACATTGCAAAAAAAGGTTTAATGATTTTAATCAGAATGGTGTAGGGGAAACAATTGACCCCCAAGTTTTCGAGGTGGGGGTTCGATTCCGATTGCGACTAATATCTCAAAAAGTAAATTAATTTTTCAACTAACAAGAGTGCATTTTCATTGATTTTATGTACAAAATTCATATTTTTCCTCTTTTAATTTCTAAAAATTCTTATTTTATATTCTTAGCGGTTAGAATAATCCGAAAATGATTTTTTTCGTTTCTCCAATGTGTACCCATAAAAACTCATAAATATGGCAGAAAAATCATTTTAACAATTACGATTACATTTAACCAAAAAAAGAGACAGAGGCGATAAAAAGAGTTCGTCATTTTTACACGTAATGGACAGGGATACGTAATCGTTCCAAACCAACAAACCAAGGTCGCATAATGAAAAAAACCAAATTAATAAACGAACTTAAAACAAATTGATTTTCATTCGAAAAACATTGATATTATGAATTAGTTTAAATGTCTATCTTCTCTTACTATATTCGTCATGTTCATGTTCCAACAAGCACGTACTCGAGAACATGCAAACCATCTAATTCGATATTCACGTACAGAAATTATGTCAACAAGTACTATAACTCAAGACGTCTGGAAAATAATTACATAACATCTTGACGAACCGATAAGAGACTTCCGAAAGTCACCGAAGAAAAGTTGGAACAAAAAATCTAGCGAGATTAAAAATGAAACTGTTTTTTTGTATACAAAAAATTGTACGCAATCCGGTTTATCGTGTGTACATAGTAAATGTAAATTGAAAGAAAAAGAAACGGAAAAAAAGGAAGAAAAAAAAGTACAGCGTCCCCTGGGTCAAAATATTCGAACGAGGCGAGCAAGACGCCCAAGGCGATGACGCAGTCAAAGATGGCGGACGCATGTGTGCGTGCTCACCAATACACAAACGAGTTTCTAGGCTGATTATGATTATGACGTGGACTTACCATTTTTGAATGATCTAGGATGTTCTAATGACCAAACAAAATAGAATCTCGATCATTCTGCGGCGATCTGCAAACTAAACACAAAAACCCCCATTGTTTTGGTCGAACAAATAAAGGCAAACGGCGATATTTGTCATTGCGTCGTCGCCATTTTGTATTGCAGTGCACACAATGTAATACACAGTTGATCAAGAAAAACGGTTTTGCAATTAATACTTCAAAGCATATGGTTATGATTGACAACTTTCGTATCTACCTATCGGAATAAAGTCTTGGCATTTATAAGCTCAGGCTGATTTTGTTTAAGTGATCGAGTAAAGGCTCTTTTGGGCCATGGCAAAAACCAACGCGCAATATCATCGATCCGTGCTGTATCTCTGGTATAAGTGGAATTGTTGATTAAAATCTAAAGCGATCTGAGATCGGTTTCCGAGTTGAGTCTTATGAGCGATTATGCGCTTTCAATTGGATCGACAATTATGACAATTTAGGATTAGTGCACGATCGGAGTTGCAAAAATGCGTTTATAAAATCAAGTCCTGTAGCAAACGGAGCTCGGTTCGGCAGTAAACTGACGAATAGCGCTCTGCGCATCCCTACTGCGCACCCGCCCGACACACACACCAACAAACCCGGGCACGTAGTTGTGCACACGCTACGCGCTTGACACCATTGACACGTCCAAAACAAGCGCCGAAGATGAACCGACAGAGACACAACTATTGCGTCCCTTTCGAATCTTCACATTCCTCGTTTATTTTTTTTCCTTTTCTTTTCTTTTGACTTTAAGTTTGACTTGTAAAAACAGATCAACTCAAAATTATCTCCCACTGATGTCTCAATATTTTTTCTTCGGTTAATAGAAATTTGATATTTTTCAGTCATGAAAAATAGTCGGATGCACAAACCAATTGTTTATTTATTTTTATTTTGTTTTGATTTGATTTATGAAAACAAATAAATTAAAATGAACTCTAACTATTGTTTGAAAATCGATTCAAATTTGAAAAAAATACTGGTGTAGAAAAAAATTCTGTAAAATGGCACACTTATGTTTGTAGGACATTTTAAAACGTGTGTTTAAATGTGAAAAATTATTTTTTATATTGCTTAAAATTACTAAAACATTGTAAGAGCTTAAATAAATAAAAATGCATTTTTGTATTTCCCGCCAGATTTAGTAGCATTAAGGCTCGTTTTCAATGGCGTCATAGTCCAATTTCACTCTGGACAATTTTGAAAACCAGCTTTCATGCTCAGCTGTTTATTATTATATTTTGGTGTGTTGCGGTGTTATTTCTCAAGAGATTGCAATATTCGAATAAAAGTTTTTTTCTACAAATTTTACATTTTCACAAATTAAAGAACGATGCATTGCGTTACGATTTTTAGAAGGAATTTGATAAACACAGGTCGGTATAACAAAAAATAGTACTTTTATTATTATTTTCATTATTTGTTCAACCTTTTTCTATTTCATTTTTTGACCTCATTATTATCATATACGTTTATTATGATTTTCATCTCTTCAACAAAGAAACTGTCATTTTAAAACATTCGCAAAAACCTAATTTATCTATTGTAGAACTAAATTTGATTCAATTGAAAATGTATGAAAAAATTGCCACCGAAAAAACATGAAACCCAGAAGAATTTACAAAACAAAAACCCTCAGCGCCAACAAATGAAAAGAACGAAAACTCTGTTTTGCAGCCTGAAGAGAAGACGATTAACAGAGCCGAGGGACAAACCAAAGATGGAAGTAGACAAGTTTAATGATTTTGATTCAAAGTTAACAGATTGCCTAACGGAGAGCAACACGTCCGAGATCTGGCGACTTCTGAACGCTGCTGAAAATCAAGCCAGCATCAAGAACGAACTCTCGAGTATCATCACGATTCTCTCTTCTCATTTAACATCAGAAAACCACCGCAAAAACAATGCCCTGTTCGAGTGCTGCGTCGACGGTCTCATCGTGTTGGCCAAAAATCACGAGCAGATCGACGTCGTTTTGGGGATCCTCCAGCAGTTGGAATACGATGGGAACGATGTAAAATATAGTGCTCTTCTGAGTCCCTTGGTACACTGCCTCAAACGACCTCATGCCGACAGGAACCAGTTCCTCGAATGGACCATAAGCACAATCAAAAGTTACATCGCTTCCCTCCCGAAGAAAACAAACCATAATGCTGACTCAGAAGAGTACAATGTTGAGTCAGAAAACTACAAGTTCGACAAGGAAAAACTTCGTCCAGTTTACCAAACCACCCTCGACTTCCTTATCAAATTCAAAGAAGAAAGTCCAGAATTTAAAAAATATTTGCTGAGCAGCATAATCTTCATGTTTGGGCCACCGTTTTGTTTCATCGATGACAAATTCTGGACCGAGTCAGGGATTCTTGACAGGATGGTTGGATTTTTCTTCGGCCTCTGTCCAGACCTCGTGGATTTTCTCACAGTGGTCAAAAGGAGGTCCCAAACGCGCAAAGAGAGCTGCGTAAATTATCTATTTGAGAACGAGGAACACGTTCCTGCCCTGGCCTATGCCAACTTGTTCGCCACAGTGTTCGTCAATGACGAGTTCCAGTCGCAACTGCCCCAGATGTACCATCCGGAATATCTTATGCATGGTTGTTTGCAACTTGTTGAAACCATGTTGGCGCAGATTGGGTACCCCCACTGTCTTCTCAGCAAAGCTCTTTTGTTCGCAAAGACCATCTTGGTGAAGGTGGAGAAACTCTCCATCGTAGCTGGGGCACTGGAACTGTCGGTTCATAAAGACTTTCTGACCGCTGTGACGCGGACGATGATCTACTGCAGCTCCACTGGGGTACGAACTTCGGCTCTGGAGATTTTCAGACTGTACATTGGGGTTTTCACCCTCGAGGCAAGATACCGGATTGTGTTGCAGCTGTACAGAACTGCAAACCATTCGGGTCTTCTTAGTCTGGTCACTAGTATCTTCAAAAATTCGGTCATCGAGTGTCTGCAAAATGGGAGTAAAGAATTTCTTGGTTTGAGATTGAAGACGCTGTTGAAACTAGCTTGTCGGTTGGAACATGGAAAGATGTCGGATTTGATTGAGCTCTCGGATGAGATCATCACGAGTTTGAATTTGATCTTGTTTTTGATTATTAGAGACGAGGGAAACGAGACTGAGATTTGGGATTGGATAGGGGAGATTGAAGCAGAGTACTTGGAGCCTCTGAGAGATGGAATAGAGCTGGCCCGGACGCACTGGAAGATCAAAGTCAACGACTTGGGCGACAAGGGAACGGAGGAAAATGTTTCCATCTCTGTTGGAGGGGAGAATTTGCAGATGTTGCCGGCTGAACAGAAAGTTAATGTTTGTCACAATGCGCTTAATGCTCTGGATGTCATGCAGAGTATCTTGACTAGGGTTAATGAAAACCTTGAAAGCCGATTGAGGGAGCGAAAAATGAAAAATTGAAATGTAAGGTGGTTGATAAATAAAGGACTGTAAGACTGAGTTTGTTCTTTTCATTTCATTTGGTACCTTGATACGTTTTCATTTTTCATTACTGTGACCATTTTCAATTGGAAGTTAACTTTTTGATGAATTAAATTTTTTAGAAACATGTTTGAAACGAAAAATATACATTTTTTCAATTAAATTTATTTGTTTGTTTTTTTTGTAATAAGTTTTTAAAATAATACATTTTTTAAATGACAATTCTTTTTGAATCACAGGTTTGCGTAACTTGCGGCTATCGAATTCACATTCTGTCAACCAATCAAGATTATTGAGCGATGAGAAAACTGAAACTGGGGGAGCCCAAAACCAACAACATGACGAGGAGTATGAGAATAATATAAAAACAAATATTTTGAACGAGTCTTTGAATCATGTTAAACAATTTGGGTGGAGCAGAGAAGCTATTAGTGCTGGTAGATACTTTGGTTACTGTAAAAACTAGAAAACTACAAAAAAATAGTTGTAAATTAAATAGTAAATAGGACAAGTGGATTTAACATTTTTGCATTTTTGGTTTCAATTTTTAGGAGCGGAATCTATAAATTATCCTGGAATAACCCACGGTCTGTTTCCTAATGGAGCAGCAGACTTGATTCATCATTTCAATTTAAAATGTAATGCAAAACTGGACGAGGAAATGCAAAAGTACGTCGTCGAAACAGAAACGAATACTCCGAGAAAACTGTCTGAAGCGATTGTGGAAGAGGCGATACAGAAACGGTTACAAATGATAGTTCCTTTCAAACAAGAATGGCCGCAGGCTCTGGCCATCATGTCGATACCTACGAACATCCCTCTGGCGTTCACAAATATTACCACGATTGTTGATAATATCTGCTATTATGCTGGGGATAGATCTGTAGATGTAAAATCAGCTTTTCTAACGTTTCATATACATATCATTATATTTTTATTATCATTATTCAGTATATTACAGTTTTTTTTCGAAATTAAATTCTATCAATAAAATTTTGTCTTGATTTATGTTTCATTCATATTTTTTAATTGGAACATTATTTTTGCAGATGAACTGGTACATAAGAAGAGCAGGGGTAACTGGTATTTATAAAACGACCGAGCTGTACTTGCTCCAGGATTCCAGCGAAGATCACAAGAATACCTGGGAGTTTTTGAATAGAAGAATCAAAGACGCTGTTGAGATGCACAAAGTTTCAGATTCTATAACTAGTTTACCCCCGCCAGAGCAGTTGTTGAATCGATCCTTTGAAATAGCTGGTGCAATTTTTGGAACTGTAAGTACAAGATTCAATGATACAATTATAGAAGGAAGTAATAAGGAAACTTTAGAGTAAAATTATAATCAAATCAATTGAGATAATTTTTAATCAAAATTTTTTTCGCTTTGCTATAAGTGAATAGATTTTGATTTATTTATTTGAAATATTTATTAAACAAAAATCTATTGTTAGCTTGTTATAACTGGAGCATTCTTTTATGAAAGAATAAACTTAAACTTTGTATGACATTTTTTCATAGGCACAAAACATCTTGGGATTCAATATGAGGAAATAAACCCAACTTGGAAGCAAACACCAGAACAACAATTTCTTCGAAAATTTAAGTTATATTTTTATTAATTCATTTAATTAACGTAATACAATTTCGCTACACCAAAAAGTATTTTCGCACGTGTATTACTACTTTGTACAAATAAAACATGTTTTTACACATTTTATCTATTGTGTCAATTAAGTTACGATATAAAAAACTCTTATTTATATCATTACATGTAAATGAAAGGTATTTTGATAATTGAAATGATAACAACTAAAAAATTCTTTTTGTTATATTTATTAGGTTAGAATAAATTATTTATCAAAAAAACTCAAATATATGAAACTTACATACTAATAGTACAAAAATAAAATTTTGATCGAAATTTGCTTAAAAATTAGTTGGAACCGAATGTCATAACTTGTACATCGAGACTTTCCAAGTCGACAATAACTGCAGCATGGCTGGTAGAAAAAGTTGGAACACAAACGAGCCTTACTTTTTGTCCTTCTTCACCTAAAAATAAGAAATTAACGTAAAGAAAAACACTTCAATTTTGCAATTCGAACAGATGAAAAATTCTGAATTTTACCTTCCCACAACTTAGTTTCAAATTCCGGCATATTTCCAGCAAAGTAAACATCAGGGCACTCTTTCATAACTAGGACATCTCCTTTTTCAAAACTTGGGTACGAAGGTAAAGTGTCGGGACAAGTTGGACCAAAGTGTCTCCAGTGCAACGTCTGTTCTAACCGGTCTAAATACGATCCACCACCACATGCTTTGTAAATGTCGTGGATCGGTTGGCCACTACTTCCCGAGATGACTCGTGTGCCAATCCTGCAGACCCAGGGATTCGTTCCTCTGGTGAACGAATCGTACATTCTCGATTTTGGTAACAAACATGGATGTAATCTTTTCTGAGGCATCATTATAGATGTGGCGTCCCCATCACCAGGCATAAAAGTGACGCAACAATTTTCAGCCAAGCAACTTATGAAGTCGTCCAACTTTTGCAGATTTTTCATTACGTCAACGTTATTAGCGCTGCTTGAGTTGTAGTTTATTACATCGTCGGTCTTTTTTCTTTCGTTACACGTTCCGTTGCCTGGAATAAAAAATGATTCAAATTAAAATCAATAAATAATTTTTGAATACACTAATCATCGATAGTTCAAGCCTAAGATGCACCATTGTATATTTTTATATGATTAAATAAAATTTTATTATTTCATCAGTTATTTGATAACTGATTTTATTTGAAAATCCGTCTCTTCTTTTCTGATATAAAATATTCGCCACTTTTTTTCAAATTGGCACATTTTGTAAAATTTTAATCACTGATACATTCTGACGATTGGCGCATTTAATTTTTTGGTTCATTATTTCTTTAAATACTTGTTTTTATTTACCAGCAATAATGACTTGAACCACAGAAGCATCCTCCTCCTGAGCAACTTTGTCGCCACTTAGTCCAGCCAACCATTCGATCAACAAAGTTGTAGGCAATTTGTCATAGCTATTCAAAAGATTCAACCCAGATACCAGAACCAATTTTCCAGTAGTTTCGGATCGGATTTTTGCCTGCAAAGGACATCCTGGGAAGCACACATCTTTGACCTAAAGAAAAAATATTTTTTCATTAATATACCAAACACATTGTTGAAAATTGGAAGAATTTAAAACTATTTTCATTTCTGTATTACTTCAAATTTACTGCTCTCGTTTTCAAAGCCAAGAAAAGCTGCAACAACTCCAGTTACCAGACCGTTCAGGATCAAATTGTCACCAATCAATCTGATTCTGGCGGTGTCATCTTCCAAAAATAGTTGGTCTTCATCGGAGCAGTAGTTCGTTTTTGGTTCTGACAAAATCAGCTGATCATCTTCGCAGATCTCACGCAAAATTGATGGTTTCCATTGTTGATGTTTGTACAAAGTGCCAACAATGATACAAGTCTCCCCATTGGTGTTTTCAAGTTCAGCAAGAGGAACAATCGGTTTATCTAAAAACAACAATAAAACTCGTAAAAATAATATTGGACAAACAAAAACAAACAATAGGATTTGTGTATTTATTTTTTTTACATACTCCATTTTTGCTTGGCTTTTTTCTTAAGTTCTTTCGACAATTCAGATAACCTCGCTGTATAAGCACTAGCAAATTGTTTAAAGTTGTTGTCCAAACTGTTGCTCAAAAGCGGGGACATATCAAAAAGAATGGCACTTTTTCTTGTGATTGAAACCTCATTTTCGGTCCCGTTTCTTGTTCCGTTTAACTGAACCATTGTTCAACTTACTTTGCCTTTATTAAATGATAAATACAATGTGATAAAAAATATATGATTCACTAATTGTGATTGTACAGATTGTTTTAAATGTCTCTTATACAAAAGATGTCCGTTCAGCCGACCAGTTTGGCGCGTTTTTGTTTCCGCTCGTGCACGTGCAGATGAAAGTTGTGTATAACCACGTGACCACAAGTATCCAATCATATTTGAGCAGAGAAGTATAATTTAATCAAAAATAGAGTGTGAAATACCTTAAAAGGTATAACAATAACGCGAGGCATGGTTTCTTTTTAACACTCTCTT
Source organism: Trissolcus basalis (assembly GCA_025266255.1). Classification (NCBI taxonomy): domain Eukaryota; kingdom Metazoa; phylum Arthropoda; class Insecta; order Hymenoptera; family Scelionidae; genus Trissolcus; species Trissolcus basalis. The sequence goes on along the minus strand of JAAMPD010000510.1, from coordinate 33,510 downwards.
TAAAACAGAATGTAAAATAGCGAATGCAACAAATGACATGATACAAATATATGCAAAGTAGTATTTCCATTATAATAATGTCATAACGAAGTATTGTTAAGTAAAAAACACCTTAAAATACAAAATTATTGCTCTAAATAATATCTTCAAAATGAAAATTATTTAAAGGAAAATGTTAAAATTGTTATGAAGTACTCAAGAGATGTGACTTAAAAATGTTCATAGTTCAAGTTTTTATTTGACTGTAAAATATAACACATTTATAATTTCCACGCTTTTTCTTTTTTGTATTATTTCAATTTAACAATTTTTTTGCCAAAAAAGTAAATTTTCATCTCAAGGAATGCAGGGTTGTTCAGTTATAAAATCATTCTTTTTCACAATAAATTTTTTTTAGAAATCAAGTTTATTCGTAGAAAACTTTGTTGTCACAATCCCGAATAGCTAAATTTAATTTTGAAAATCAGCAAAATTTAAAGATTCGCAAGGGAAGCAATCAGAATTCGTAACCATTTTGTTCGTTGAAGATAGTTTTATTCAAGACAATGTGTGCAAAAATGTATTAAAACTTGACAAATCGGAGTAACCATTTGATAATTATTAACGACCGGCGAATGTAATTTTTCATATTTTTCCATCGAAATTTATTCTTTCATTGATTCCTCGGTGGGCATAGATCCAGTGGGTCCAGTGTCATTGTTCTTCTTCTTGCTGCCTGAGACTATGTCGTCGATTCTCAACAGCAAAATCGCAGTCTCGATGGCTGTCTTGTAAATCTGCAATTTGACCGACAGGGGTTCCCAAATTCCTCGGACTTTCATGTCAACTAGTTGACCGGTTTCACCGTCGATACCCCAGGTCAGGCCTTCTGTCGCGTGTTTTGCTCGCAGAGCGGTCAGGGTGCGGATGGTATTGGCGCCACAGTTCTGAGTCAAAGTTCTCGGGATGATCTCGAGGGCTTCAGCGACTGCCTTGTATGGCCACTGTTCTACACCAGCCAAAGCTGCTGCTTTCTCTGTCAAAAGTCTAGAAACTGCCATTTCAACTGCTCCACCACCTAAAAACAATAATTTATATCATTAGTTTTGAACTACCATTTTCAAAAAATGTGAACGCTTGTTCAATTAAAAACTTTCTTCAAAAATATTTCAAGAACCAAAAGTATTTTTGTTTGAACAACATCTAACATTTGATTTTTCACAATTAATTGGATACAAAAAGTTAAAGAATTTTTACATCAGTACAACAGTTTAATTAATTTTCGTGAATTGAAATTTTTTAGTTTCCTATAGTATTTAAAACGTTTTTTTAAATTTAGTTTTCCGCGATTTTTCATGAAAATGCGTTTTATAAATTGAAGTACTTATTACAATGCAAATCAATAGCTCAAAATTCATTATTAAACAAAACTTTTAACAATCACTAGTACCACAAAACATTTGTAAAACTAAACAAAATTTCGTTTCTTCAAAAGTGCATACCAGGAACCAATTTGGGTTCGATGATGAGGTTTTTGGCAACATGCAAGGCGTCCTGGAGGTTTCTCTCGGTTTCATTCAGGATATCCTTGCTGGCTCCCCTGAGTACAATAGTGCAAGCCTTGGGGTCCTTGCACTCAGTGACGAAGCAGAAGTACTCATCGCCGAATTTCTTGATCTCAAAAAGTCCGGCCTGTGTTCCAACATCCTCCTCTCTTAGCTCGTCCGTGCGGTTGACCACGGTAGCTCCGCAAGCCCTGGCGATTCTGTTGTTGTCTGACTTGCGAACTCTGCGAACGGCCGTAATACCAGCCTTAAGCAGATAGTGCTGCGCCAAGTCGGACACTCCCTTCTCCGTGAAGACGACATCAGGTTTGACCGCGATGACCTCCTCGCACATCTTCTTCACGTTCTGTTCCTCGAGCTCCAAGATCCTTGTGAAATCAGTATCCTTCATGACCTCGATGTTGGTCTGAGATTCGCCCTTCTTGTACTCGAGGGGACAGTCGAGGAGGACGATCCTGGGGTCCTTGATGTACCGACGCATCTTCGGGTGGGTCACGTCCTTGTTCACCATCACGCCCTTGAGCACGTGGCTGTCCTCGATCGAGCCTCCTGGGATCTTCTCGACCTTGGCGTAACGCTTGATGTCGATCTCCCTGCGACCGTTCTCCTCGGTCATCACCGTCTGCACGGCGTCCAGGGCGATGTTGCACGCAAGCTCGGCCCACTGACCGATGAACTTTGTTCCCACGCATGACTTCACCACCTCGGCCATCTTCTCGCGGTTGTTGTGGTCAAGCTCGATGCTCACTTTGTTCGTGAGAAGATCGACGGCGTCCTCGAGCGCCTGGCGGTACGCCCGGATGATCACCGTTGGGTGCATGTTCTGGCCCAGGAAAGGCTCAGCTGCAGCCAGCATCTCTCCGGCGAGGACGATCACAGAGGTGGTTCCGTCACCGACCTCCTCATCTTGCGTTCGAGCGATTTCAATCATCGATTTTGCTGCCGGGTGCTGTACTGTGATCTCACGCAAGATGGCGTTGCCGTCGTTGGTCATGACGATCCCTCCGGTCGGGTCCATCAACATCTTCAACATAGCCTGTGGACCTAGACATGTCCGGATCACGTCGGCGATTGTCTGTAAAATAAACAATAGTCAATGTCAAGGGTCATTTTTTTATCTCCACAAAAATCTAGTCATCTAATTATACATACAATCAATATAAACAAAAAGTATTTTTATGGTAAATCAAATGCAGAACAAAAATATCCATATTTAAATTACTTTTGTTTATTATTTTTCTGAGTTTTTCTATGTTTTTAAATTAAGAATTATTCAAGTTTTGTTAGTGAATTTTGAGGTAGACACTCCGAAATTGCAAAACTCACCTTGCCGGCTTGAATGTTTCCAATTTGAACTTTCCTTCCGGACTCACGTTTTGTGTTTTGGCCTAGAAGTTAAAGGATAATAGTTGTTTTAATCTGATTATGAATAAAAGGTAAAAATGTGAGTGAGGGTGGGAATAAAGGATCGTGTTATTTTGAAATTTAGGTTAAAGATCGGTTTAGATTACTCACTCAGAACGAGAATGGGACCGGCACCAGGTCCAAGCATTTTGAAGTTTTGGATTTCAACTGGTACAACAAAATGGAGAGGATCAACGATTTATTCGGCTTTACGATTTCGTTTCCTTTTATGACAAGACGAGGTGAGTCAATGTAAAAAGCGTGGTCGCACCAACAAACTGGTTAGAAACGGAACGATCACGTGACTGGCGGTTCGCAAATGGCGGTAAATTCGAATCGGTTGAAATGACAACTTTCTAAAACTTCTTGATTTAAATGAAATAAAAATTCTGGTATATAAAATTTCATTGCAGATACTTTATTTTTTGTACAAATGATATTTCGCCACACATTTCAATGATTCTTTAAATCTATAATTATTTAATTACGACTAGTTTTCTGCAGTTACAAAATAGGAAATGTCTGTTTGAGCCGCTATTTAAAATCTATTATAAAAATAAAATTATAAAAATCAACAATTGATACAGTCATATTTTGTGACATTCGTTTCATTTGATCTCTGCACAATCACCAGCTGTTTGCGTTCCACGATTAAAACAGAATTTGAACATCGTGCGTATTGCAAACAATGCAAATATTACTCCTAGGCCAATGAAGTAAAAACTGTATATGAAGAACTGTAAGAGAAAAAAAATTATATATAATTTGTAAATCTTAGTTTTTATTTAATTTTATTTTTTTATTTATTTACCTGTTCTCTGATGGTTGATTCAAAAATTTACCATCCACAACGACATACATCAACACACTCTGCACAGCCAACGCTACAAAAGTATTGATCCCAAAGATCAATCCGTAACTATCCTCTGAAAGTCTTTTTGCAACCTCAAAGCTGAAAATGTACATTTCATAAAATTATAAATAAAGTCGATAAGATGTTGAGACAAAATACCCAAATAAAAATTCATATATGGCTTTGTAAATGACACATACACATTTCATATAGGATATATGTCATACATAAATATATAATATATCTGAGGCTATTTATGCGTGAAAAAATTATTTATTATCATGCATATAGGATTTAAAATCATAGACCATACATGTGGCCATACATAAATATTTATTTGGGTAAGTGAGATGAAACTTTTTAATCATACCTTGCTACTGTTATTATTGTGTGGTAAATCACACCAAAAGCGATGTAACACCCATACATTATAAAAATATTAGAAGTCTTGCATGCCAACAATAAAAGCAATCCTTCTAATATCGAGAATGATGCCAGGGCAGCTTCTCCGTACAATGTCCAGTTGACTTTAATTATTCCCACACTAGACACTGTAGCAGCACCTGAAACCAATTCGAACATCAATGATAACTATTAAAACAAACAGACAAAGAAAAAAATGTAAACGAGAATCATATGTTTGCAATTTACTGACGCTTAATGTTTCTAATTCGTAGATCTATTTTGAGTTACCAATGATGGTGTAGATGGCCTCAACAGCTCCGTTATAAATAACATCGTCCTTCTTGACAGCTGCCTCCCATAAGTTCTGGATGTATGTGAGGATCTGTGAATACCCGCAGGTAGCCAAAGCCCACCACAAGGACCATTTTATCACCTCGAAATTTGAGTAGGCTTGTAGAAAATCTCTCCATAAAAAACCATATGCTCGTTTTAGCTTGGTTGAAAATCTTGGCTCTGAATGGCTTTTCAGATCCAATCTGATTTCGTTTGCACTAGACTCATTTTCGTCAACATTACCAGTGGTTCTGTGGAAGTAAATCGAGTGATCCACCGTAGGCAAAAATAAAGCACAGATCGTAGCCAAAATCAGAGCTAAAAGCGAGAATGAAAGATTTAATTTTACAATTTTAAATATCATTTTGAATGGAATGTGGAGTATAATTTAGTAGTTCAAAGATAAAAATAGATAACTCCGTTTTCAAATTGTACAACAAATAATTAGTAGACATTAAATTGATGTTTTAGATTTTTTTATCACATTTAAGGAAATAGATTAACTAGCAATATTTTTACAAACTATGAAAAATTCGACACTTTAATAAATTGTTGCATCAGCGCAAACATTTTAAGATTGACATTAGTTGAAATGTAAGAATATAGAGTTATCTGCTTTTCCTTCTAAGCCAATGAACTTTTGTATAGTAAATCAAATGTTAAAAGATAAGTTGAATTAAAATGTTGTACCAGAAAAAGTTAAATAATTGAGCTCATAATAATCCAGCAGCTTGTAATAGACCATAAGCTGGCCAACAGTTCCTGCTGTGAATTTTCCAATGAGAAACGCTGCCCTAGTGCAGCTAGTTGCTTTTTCGTAATGCTTCTTGTCAACTTTGGCATAGATGTACGTATAATACGCAACTTCCGTCGACATGAACAAACCATAGGTGAATTCTAGGGCTTGCATCACCGGGATCGTCGTGCCAACTATTAGCATAAGAAACGTCACTACTCCAGATATGCCTGATAGTACAATTACTGGTTTGTATCTCAGTAAATCAGTCAGCAGGAATATCAAAATCAGAGTTGCAAAGTAGGAATAAATGCTCACGGGATAGATTTCTTGTGACACCTGAAAATACAATTTGGTATCAGAATTGTATTTGTTAATTGAACATTAAACAACGAAACATCATTTTTTATATTAACACTAGAAGTACCAAGGGTGAAAGGGTCAATTTAATTTATACAGGTAAATTGAATAATAGCATTTTAAAACATAATTTTCTGTATTTTAAAAAGTTAATAGAATGTTAGAACAATCGAAAAATATATATATCATAATCTCATAAGAGATCTTCGATGAATTTTTTACATGTATTTAGAATTTTGCAGGGGAAATTTTTTTCACCTTAGTACTTCTAGTGTTAATGAATTTCACGTTAAAGTTTTAATTAAAAAACAATTTTTGGAAATGTTGTACAAAGTCAGACAACAGTTAAAAATATTGCATCACTTTTACGAGTTTCATTACTTACTTGATTTTCGGTAAAATTTTTCCATGGTCCAATAAATTGCTTGTAGACAAAAGGTTCCGATGGTCTAAATTCCTTTAAAAACCCGAACAGGCAAAGGATTGTTAAAATTGCTTTCCAATTCATTTTTGTTAGATTTTCTGTTGGTCTATTTGATCTCACATTTTTTTATCCTTTGTCTTCGGATCAATCTGCATAAGATAAAACTTTATGAACTTTCCACAGTGTGTCTTATTAATCTTATCTGACACATAAAATTATATTTGCATCAATTCCAAGTGAATAAAACACAAATCCAAGTCAACAAAAATTCACTAACGTTTTTCTTCATTTTGTTTTCATTGAAAACTATTTTAGTTTTCATAAAAAAACTATTTTTGTACAATTTAAATTAATACTTTTTCAATAATCATTCAATAATCAAATTCAAGATATTTTATATTTACATTGACATATATACACCAATAAAAATTGCACTACTAAATGTTTCAGGGATAAATAATTCAAGTTGGTCAACTCACATGTTATCAATGTTAATTTGAAAATATCGTTCGAGTTATGTAATGAAAACATGATATATCTTGTCGCTAATCAGAAATTTCATAAGGTTGACTGTAAGTTGGTCCGAAAAATTGTCACGCGCTCTGATGTGTCGCTGTTGCGTCCAAGCCCTTTCGCTTTTCTCTTCATTGAGATATTCTGACGACACTGACGGCGCCGAGCAAAATAATGTGACATTATGCTAAGCCGAGGTGAACGAGATAACACCGAATCATGTGCAGCAACAAACCGATTGCTTTTGCGCAATGCCTCTCCTCTCATTTATATCTGAAAAGAAATGACAAAAATCACACCTAACCTCACTTTTTCAGTGTCATTGTTGGGTTTCTGTTTGCAATCCCCAAACAATCATGTGTCAAAACAATTGAAATCAATAAACCCCCATCAACAATTTCACACTTTTGAATTTTGTTGAACATTTTGCAGTCTGACACGTCGACGGTGCTGCCACCTGCACAGCTCAGGTGTTTTGAATAGTGTCAGAAATCGGAGCCGCTGATGTACCCACGTATGTTTTTGGAAGTAATTAAAAAATGTCCGAATATTCGCAACAGGACAATTACTGGGGCCAGGCGGCCCCGCAAACTAGTTACAATTTTGAGAGCCAGGATTTCGGCCAGCCCGACAAGCAGTTCGAGTTCCACTCCTACAGCAATCAACCTGGCAACGAAAGTTACACGTATCCACAGAAAACCACCTTTTTAGACCCAACTCAGAATTCCTACGGTGGTAATTTGTACGGTGGGGAAGATTTTGGCCAAGGTAATCATTGAACTTTGCATAAAATTGCAAACTGATGTAATAAAATCCTCACCTAACCTCAAATTATTTATTTTCAATTTGAATCACTGTGTATTTGTTATTTTCATGTCAACAGTCAATATTATTACGACTTTGTAAAAATAATTATCATTTAATTGCAATTGTTTTTAATGAACATAACCTCAAATTTTGTTATTGTTTTGATTTTCACAATTAGTATTTCCATATAAACATGTAAACAATTTTAAATCAATCGTTCGAAATGAATTATTCAAGATCGATCACAAATTTACATACACATTATAAATGCGATATTGAAATAAATTTTAGATTGTAAGACAAATATTAAAGTTTGATATGATTTTACAGAAACTGCGAATTTCGGCGATGAGGATGAACCCCCTCTTTTGGAAGAATTGGGAATCGATCCAGACAGGATTCTTCAGAAAACTTTAGCAGTGATGAATCCGTTTCATAAAAGAGGCCAGACTGATGATGCTAGTTATTTAACGCAGGATTCGGACCTGGCAGGTCCTGTAGCGTTTTGTTTGATGCTCGCAGGGTGCTTGTTATTAGCTGGGTCAAAAGCCCATTTTGGCTATGTGTATGGCCTGGCTGTTACGTCCTGTGTCCTCATGTACATCCTACAGTCCTTGATGAGCAGCACAGGAAACGTCACCCTGTCATCTGTAGCTTCGGTGCTTGGCTATTGCATCTTACCTGTTGTCGGATTGGCTGGACTTAGTGTTTTTACCACTCTGCAAGGAACTGTTGGATTTGCTCTGGCTACCTTGGCCGTATCTTGGGCCGCGCTTTCGGCGTCGAGATTGTTTTGTGCCATGTCAGGCGAGGACAAACAGAGACTCCTGATCGCCTATCCGTGTGTCCTTTTGTACGGTGTTTTTACACTTATTGTCATCTTTCAAAATTAATCTACACCTGTTAATGAAAAAACCAAAAGAAAAAGAAAATTGTAAATGAAATAATTTCAAAAATAAATGTGTACATTTTTTAATGACGTGTACAAATTTGTAGCTGTTAAAATATTTATATGTAATGTGCTGTAATAATTTTTTTATATTTTCATTTTGATAAAAAAATTGTACAATTAAGGTTGTAAAGAATCACCGACATTAATAGTAAAGTAGAAACTGTAATCGTGTTTGTTTTAGAACTGAGAACGTTATATAATTGCTTTTTTCATCCGAGATTCCGAAGGAAGAAAAAATCTCAAACTTTGTTCTTAATGCTGATTTGAGAATTCGGTAAACAAATCTATCGGCATGCCTCTTGACGTCGGCGCAATTTTTACAAGCGGAAAACGTGTCAAGACTTTGTGATTCTCTTACAGACGAGGGAGAGCGAGAAATGAAAAAAAAATTAAGTTTATGTTCAGTTTATTGTCACATTGAACCTACGATTGCGTAATTTTCATTTCGATATGAACCAAAAGATTGATAAGCGGATGCTAGATTCTCACCATGTGAATTTTGTAAAGAAATATGATTCTTCGACCGGTCAAATATTATCAGGCATTTTTTTTGTTCAACATAAAAAAAATTGGTGGGCTTCTGGAACAAGTACTATTCATTGAATACCGAGAAAAGACATTGTAAGGTGCCTCGTCATTCATTAGTGGTGAAAATAAAAAAAATGTTTTTCCATTGAATGAGTTATTGTTTAATGAACAATCGGACTGAATGAAAAAAAAATAATTGCACAAACCAAGATTACTTTGGAATTCGCACGAAAAAATATCGAATTGAGATTAGGGTGACTGAGTTTTTGTTCATCGATTATTTGCCAGCTGTTGACAACTAAACTGCCCTTTCTATGTAAGACGATAAGCGCGATGACCATTGAACTGATGACAAAGAATTGAGATGAGAGTCCAACAAAGTTGTCATATTTTCTATATCCACTGATAACTAGAATGTTAACGCTCTAATACTCAAATCATTTTGTTTACTTCAACTTTTTTATTCGCCGATGACAATTTCTTCAAGTTGCTTCTTATTTTTTAATCCGAAATCATTGATTTGCATTCCGTAAGTCCGCCTGATCAAAAAATGCTGGCTTTCTTGTTTTTCACACTGATTTCGTGTAGTCTGACATTTTTATTCGCCAGGAGACATTTTTTAAAGTTTCTCCTTTTTCAATACGAAATAATTGATTTGCGTGTTAATCCGCCTGGCCAAAAATGTTGATTTTCTAGTTATTCCTATTGATTTTGTTATAACGTTTTGTTTACGTGGCTCAGACGATAGATGGTCATGTTATGCTTAGCAACTTGCTCGCAACGATAATTAATTACGCTATAGAAAAAAATATATTTGAGGCTGATAACTTGACACCACGACATATGGAGCTTTCTGCCTCTCAATGGATTGTCGACCGGCCCGAAATTTTTTCTGACTGCGCATCCAAGATATATGGTCCTCCTGTAAAAACGACAGCAGGACATATTTTTTCTTCCACGTTACTAATTTTAGTCTTAAAATTTGTTACAAACACATTTCAGTGGAACTTTGTAATTTATACTTCACGATTGAGTACATTTTAATTTGTTTACATTTCGTTTGACAACGTTCAAGATTTATCATTCATAAGAAACAACTTTTATGATATTTTTGTAATTTCATCTTTTTTGAAATTTTTGTTTTATGCTTTTTATCTTTTAAGCGAGTTATTTTATTGGAATAATTTTGTGAAAAAAACTAGCATGTGGAAGGATCTTGAGCATACTCGAACTTCACTTTGATCCTATGGAATCACTGGGCTGCTTTAATGATGAACCATTACTCACTTTATTTCAGTGTAAGCTCCATGCGAGAGGAAATATAATGGCGCACATGGGGGAGCCGTTTAGATAAGACAAACAGCCAGATAATGAGAGCAAAATAATGATCAATTTCTAATTGTAACTGAAATTTCATATTTGGAATTTACCACAAGTGGCTAGTCATTAAATTTAATACACCGGAAAATGAATGGGGCAAAACAAATGTGTCAGAAGACGGGAGCAAAAGTGAAACAAAAAGCGTAATCAAAGTTTAATAAACATTTTATGAAACCCCTTGATGTAAACTTTTTATATCAAGTTTCATTAATCTTTTGAAAATTGAATTTTTAAAATTAGATACGACGAAGATTTTAACTTAATTTCGTGTAGAAAAAAAATCGTTCTAAGAAGACAGTTTGAAAATTAAAAAAAGCGACTATTTTCCTTTGTTACTTTTGTCAGAAGCTCGAGCCTCTTGCGTTTATTTTTCAAATTTCTATTTGTGGATTTGTAGATTATCATCTATCATTTCTCTCGGCGCCAGTAGAGTTCACGAAATTTTGACCTTCAACTCGAGTAGCCAACCGTGGTTTGAGGAAATCGCCTTTTTTTATTTCAAACTTTTAATTGATAAATGTCCGCAGCTTGATAAATCTGATTACAAAATTTTCAACCTAAACTTTTTTTTTATTCTGGGATCCACTTTTTCTTATCTTTGAAATTAATTTTCTTCCTGAATCGGTTGAAATATTTATTAAAAAAAAATTGAATATCAGAGGAGAAAAAAATTTTTTACGATAAGAAAAAGTTTAGCGCAGCATCTGATTCATAATATTTTCTAAAAGGTTATCGTTAAGCTAAAGTGGTTTTGATTTCACTTGCGAACTACAAATTTGCCATTTCAACTTTACATGAAAGTATCTATTTTCCCTTGTAATTATTATTCGAGTAACATTTGAAATACATGAGGTATCTTAAGCTGATGGGGCCGCCGAGTACACTTAAGTTGTATTGCCAAAATTTTCGGGCCAAACTTTACAGCAATATCTCAAAAGGGTTGTACCAAATACGAACGATCGTAAAAAACTTTTTTTAATTAGTTAATGGCAACAAGATAACGACTGTTTTCTTTCGTTTCATAAATAGATGACAGATAAATATAACTAATCAATTGCTATACAAATTTGTGAACAAACGTTTTAACGACACTTGCAAAATAATAGTAAAACGGAAATGAATAATACAATATATGCAATTTCTAATAACAAATAATGTTATTAGGTTGTTTGTTTGTTTATTTTTATTTTAATTATTTCAATTTCGATTCTATTTTATTTTGTTTGTTTGCATTTTTTTGTTTTTTGTTTGTTGATTGTTATTTGTTGTTTGTTTGCATAAAATGATGGATAAATACTTGTAACGAAAATGATTACACAAATGGCTTGAAAAGGTACACATGATAAAGTTAGTATAGAAGCGCCCTTCGTTGTTCATCGCTAACTAGACCCCATCCGTCGCCCTTATCAGAACACTTATTGAATTCTGAATACAGAAGTTGAACGTCCTTTCCCCTTGTAAAACACTGAAAGGTCAACGTCAATAAACCCATCTTACAGCTTGTAGTTTTCATTTTCAAAACAAACCTCATCTCGAGCCTGAAAATTTGACGTCCTAAAAGAAGGAAAAATCTGGGCAAAAAGTAAAGGACGAGAGATGACACGCATCTCCCTGGCTGGAGTTTGTTAAAAGTGTTGTTTGTGTCTTTTTATTGTAGGAAGTGAAACATTTGGACGGAACGGTTTGGTGACATGTAAAAGACATGATGATTTGGTGGATGAGTGCTCGTAAAAGAAAGCCAGAGGGGCAAGACGGTCCAGATAGGCCGCGCAGGAGGGGAAACGAGAACATAAAAGCGCGGACAAAGAAAATCACGACACTGTGGTGATCTCGTACTCGTGCTTAATACCCGTGAGAGTGCCACATTGGACGTTTGACATCACTATGGGACATCCGCCCCGGATTTTGTCCGCGGGTCTCTTCGCTTGTCTTATTCTGCTTTACTTTTCGCCGGCTTTCGCTAGTCGTGAGTACCAATAGTTCACTTCCGGTCTGGCCGATGCTCCGTCTTCACTACTGCGAATTCTATCATAGATCAAAAAATTATCACCATTCATTTTTCGTACAATTAATTTTTTCCAAATCATTGTCGTTCTTTGTTGAATTTTTGCTTTGTTTTAAAATATTGAAAAAAGTGCATTTCTTTTGAGTGTGAAATTGCTTGAAATTGGTTAACATTTTTTATGCATTTTTTTTGGAAACAAAAATTCCTACCTGAAATTTGAAACAAAGCATATAACAAAAGTTTCATTTTGGTAAAAAAATTGTTCAAAAATTTCATGACATTTATTTTGAGTTTCGTATTAGATTTTTGGTCATCATTTGTTTTTGGTGTTTCATTATCTTCAAGTTCATTTTTATATTGAGCTATAAAAAAAGAATTTTGTTTTTGCGAAATTGAATAATAAAAAAGAAATCACTTTTGAAATCATTAATTTGGAACAAAATTATCATTGTACTTGAACTGAAATATAAAAAAGTACTTCATTTTATTTGGAACAATAAAATTTGCACAAAAATTATTCAAATTTATTTAATCGTTTTTGCGTTTTGTTTGTTTGTTCTTCTTGGGAATTTTAAATTAGATTCTTGGTCATACTTTGTTTTCAGTCCGGTTCTTGCTCGATTGCTCGATTTTTCTTGAAAGTTATTGTCTTTCTGGAATGAAAAAAAGTGCAACGAAAAAAATAAGAAGAAAATAAATAATAAATAAATCAACATACAAAAGACAAATGCTCGATGAAATAAAATACATTTCATAAATTGGTGCAATTTCATTAATGCTTACCATATCAATTCATTAAATTTGAGTAGTTTAACTCCATGTAATCAGTCATCATTTGTACGAAACCATGGGCTGTGTGTCCGATTATTTAATAAGTTTGATTTGTGGCAACAAGAAACGTCGGATGTCACTTAAGATCTGCTTAACTGAAACTTCAGTCTCATTAAAACGAACAAATCAAATTCTAAATATAAACAAAATCAAACAAAGCACAAGATTCGGATGAAAATCTTTTTTTATCAATCATATATTTCTTTTTTATTTTTTATTTCTCGATATAATAAATTAAAACAACATTCCAATTTAATTCTTCTCGCTCAGTTTGGAATAAATTGATTGATGTTTTGACATCTTAATCGAGAAAGGGGGAATAAATCTCGAATCATCTAAAATTGTTAGTCTAAATCATTAGTCAGACTTAATTATATAATTGACGCCGTGATGGAAACTCTTTACTATCAAATGTAAACAACTTTATCGGGGAAAAGTAAACGTTTGTGAAAACAATTTGTTGGGTGCACTAGAAAGTGATCTCTTTGTAATCATCGGGTAATTATTTGTTTCCATCTCCCGGTTTATCGTGACGATTTCAATTCCGAGGATGAAATGTATCGCAGCGGTGTTAAAAAGTCATCGGCTATCGGGATCGGTTTTGTAATCAATTTCGGGACAATCCAAAAATACTCGACGCACAATTTTTTCGCTTACTTTTTTATCCCCCGAGATGATAAATTTTTCATAAGTCCGAACCAGAGAACGTGTCTCACTTTCGTGTTATATAAGCGGCAACTTTTTTTTTCAACATAAATAAATGAAATTATTCAATTGCGAATGTTTACTGAGGCCATGGTTTTGGTTTATCTCGTTATCAGGCAAAAATAGACATTCCAAGATCGGGGGTCATTAATGTCGCACGATTATTATTTTATCAGCCGCGACCCTGGTTGGGGTTCACTCTCCTGCGCGCACAAATACGTTTTTCTTCGCATTTATCTAAGCTGCGGTCTCAAAGATTAATGGTCCCTGCGTTTCTTCCAATGAAAAAAATTACGATGTAAATTTTCCTACATGTTCCACCGAGGTGTTTCTCGGCTATAAAAATATCGGAAATAGTTTAACGTGCACAATCGTTCATTTTTGAATCAAATAAAAATTTGTTTTTTGTCCACTTTTTAACGATTCTATTCCATTCAATAACCATAACGACTTTTTCAACACACAAAATTTATCATACGTAATTACAAATTTGTTCCCTTCTATTTTTCAGAAACTTGCAAAGCCGGTTGCCATGGCTGTAAGTATAACTTTTCTTTTTTATTTTATTCACTTATTGTTTGTTTATTTTTCATTTCGAAATTTTAAAATTTATGAAAATTTATTTTTTTTCTTTAGTATCGCCAGGAAAAGGATACAAGGAAGGACAAACGTACGTCTACGATTTCGAAGGAACCGCGGTGACATCTTTAAGTGAGGCTCAAGGTCAATCGACTGCGACCTTGAAAGCCGGCGTTGAGCTGACGGTCAAACCCAATTGTTTAAGACAGTTGAGGATAAAGAATGCCCAGATTAACGGATCTGTATGTATTTATAAAACAAACATAAAACAAAGACTAGAAGATATATCATATAAAAGTACAGAGAAAATAAAAATAAAACAGAAAATAAAAGCAAGAAAGGAAGTTGCACGTCTAGATAAGAGATGAATAACAATTGTATATTTACAGCCGGTTCAATTGAAAGACGTAGAGCAATATGCTCTGCAATTCAATTACCATGACGGGCATGTCGACAGCGAAATATGTGCCGAGCCAGGAGACTCGCAGGCATCCCTCAACATTAAACGAGCTGTCGCTTCGCTCTTCCAAACGGCTATCATGCAGGAGTCTGGTTCCACCACTCATTTTGAGGTTGAAATCTAAAAACCATCAATAAAAAATTCCAATAAATTTAACCTTTTTCAACTCGTTCATTTCTTTATTTGAATTTTTTACATTGTTTAAATTCACCTTTGGTTAATTAAAAAACCTGTGTTGTCAGATGAAATTGTTTTCTTTTGGGTTCTATTTTTTATTTGAACATTGTAGACGGACGTATTTGGAGGCTGTGTGACGGACTTCCATTTCCGCAAAGATGGAGATAATCTGGTGGTGAAGAAGGAGCGAAACTTGAACAACTGTAGAAACCGTGAAACTATCAGGAACGTGTTGGTCTCGGCGGTATACGACCCCGCGTCGCCCGTCCAATCGAACCCGATCCTAAACGCTGATTACAAATCTGAGCAGAAATTCAAAGACGGCGTGTTGAATCAGGCGACCACCGAAGAGACGTACAAATACGAGCCATTCAGCAACGGCGATGCCGGCGCTAAGACCATCGTTAAAACTTCGCTAACTTTCAAGAGCCAAAAGGGAGACAATCCCGATGCCAAGGTTTCGCTGCCCAAATCATTAATTTTCGATGCTCCACATCCCGTAACCAAATCCTCCCTTGATGATATTCTAGCTGCTTTGAAAAAAGTCAAGGAAGAAGAAACCGAAGAAGGTATAATAACAAAAATTAAATATTAATAACGAAATTTCCTTTAATAACGAAAATTAAAAATTATTACGATTTAACAATAAATACGATTAATAATGTAAAATTCTAAACATTTCAAGTTCGTTTGAGAGTAATTTATTCAGCAGATTTTTTTTGAGCGAATATTTTATCTTGTTGTTTTGAAAGATTTGTGGAAATGAATGGTTGTAAAATATTGATTATTTTACATCGCGAAAAATATATATTTGGAGAGATGCATTGCTGATGATTGTTCTTGTCCCGTCCCCATAATTGGCCGGGGAAAGATAGCGCCGCAAGTGAATAAACGACAATGCTCTTCGAGTGCAAACAACGATCTCAATTGCAAAAAATATTGAACGCACTTGTTCTTGCCGGAACAATCTAATGTTTGAACTTTTAATGAGTTTTATGATAGCACATCTGATAGAGTTAAATTCTGCTGATGGCCAGACGAAAATGTTCAAACAAATTTTTATTCAACGCATATAATTTGAAAGCAAATTCGAACCAAATCTTTTTTTCATTTTTCAATTTGGTATCCAGACGAACCGTATAGAAAAAAATCAATTTTACATCATATCACCATGTAAATTGATTTAATCTGGTATTACTAAATTAGGATTCAAATTGAAATGTTTAAATTAAATTTCGATGTATGAATTTAGCAACGTAAGTCAGCGATGAAAATTGAACAATACGAAAATCGATAATTATAGTTTATTAATGAAAAGTTAGCAATGCAATTTGAACAGTACAAAGAGCATACAAATTTCGGAATTGAATAAAATTGTATAATTTTTTTTTTTTGAAGGTGTAAAACCATTGGCAGCACAGCGAATCGCCGAACTGACAAAAGTATTACGGATGAGCAACAAAAAGGACATTTCAGCGGCGTACCAGCGCGTTAAATCTGACAAATCGAATAGCAAAGCTCTATTGGACGCGCTTTACAAAACCGGAACCGGAGAGGCTGCAGAGGTCGTGGTCGACTTGATCAAAAGCAAGGATATCTCACCGATGAGCGCGCTCTATTATTACATGAGTCTTGTTATTGTACGGCACGTGAACCTTCAGTCCCTCACAACCATTACTACCCTACTTGATGAACCAGATTTACCCCGTATCGGCTACCTTGGCGTTGGACAGATCATCGGCAAATACTGTCAGGAACATGAGTGCGAGAACGTTCCTGAGGTCAAAAAAGCCGTCGCCAAAATTGTCAGCAAAGTTGGCAATGGCATAGCTGACAATCGTCAGAAAGAAAATGAAATTGTCGCCGCACTCAAAGGACTTGAAAATACGAGGTGAATGATGTGTCTTGAATAAAAAAATCAATATATATTGATTTTTTATATTTTTAATTTTTATTATATTTTATTATATTATATTTATTATTAATTATAATATATATGGTTATAAATATAATATATATGGTTATTATTCTTATATTATTAATAATATTATGAAATAAAAAAATGTATTCTATTTAAAAAAAAAAATTTTTTTTATCATATCTGATTTTTATAAAATATTAATCAGGACTTATATTGTTTATTCAAATTTTCAGATACATTGACGACGAGGAAATCAAAAAAATAGTTGCAGTAGCAACCGACAAAAAAGTGCGAAACCGAGTTAGAGCGGCTGCGATAGAATCATTGGCCACGCGTTGTTCCAAAGTCTGGCAAGAGCCTTTGGCAGATTTGTATGGAAACTACGAAGAGGACACGGAGATCCGTATCAAATCTTATCTCTCCCTCGTAGCTTGCGCCGATCCCAAAGTTGCTGAGAAAGTGAGCAAAGTTCTGGACAACGAGAAGTCGAACCAAGTTGGATCCTACGTGACCTCCCATCTTCGCAACTTGCGTGCCAGCACCGATCCAAACAAACTGTCTGCCAAGCGCCAACTCAGTCAGATCTACCCGAAAAAGAAGTTCCCATACGACCCGCGTAAATTTTCATTCAACAATGAATTCTCCTATAACTTTCCTGCTTTTGGAATTGGCGATTCTGTCGAGGCCAATGTCATCTACAGCCAGAACAGTTTCATCCCAAGGTCCACCAGCTTGAACCTCACCACCGAAGTTTTTGGACGCAGCTTCAATTTCCTCCAGGTGGAGAGCAGGATTGAGAACCTTGATCACCTGATCGAGCACTGGTTCGGACCTAAGGGCGAGATTATGCGACGTGATCCCAAGGAACTGGCCAAGACAGGCATCGACAAATTCAAGTCCATTGCAGCCTATGTTCAGGAGAAACTCGAAAAGATGAAGAGAAACAAGAGGGAAGTGAAACATGAAGACTTGCAGAAATTCGCCAAGGGTGTTGTGTTGATGGACAATGAAGTCGATAACAACTTGGACATTGACTTGTCCCTCAAATTGTTCGGAGTCGAATACGCTTTCTTGAGCTTGGAAGGATCAAGCAACAAGTTTACGCCAGAGAAGCTGGTTGACAAAATCTTCGAAGCTATGGAAAAAGGTTTGGATAAGGTCAAGGACTTCAACCACAATATTGAGTACCATCTCCAGTTCTTGGATGCTGAAGGAGTCTACCCCACGGGATTGGGTCTTCCCTTGACCATGGGAGCTGTTGGAACAGGAGTGGTCCATTTGAAGACCAGCGGAAAGATCGATATCCCTGCAATCTTGAAGGACCCGAAGAACGCTGTTTTGAAACTCGCAATGGAACCGAGTGTTTCTATTAGGGTTGCTGGTCATTTGGGTATTGAAGGTGTAGAACCAAAGATGGAATCTGGACTCAAACTTGTTACCGTTCTTCATTCTTCTACTGGATCAGATTTGACTGTCAAGATGCTTGATGGACATGGAATTGACGTCAATTTGGCGGTTCCCAAGAAGAAGCAGGAACTGATTTCTGTTGAAAGCAACATTTTGGTCCACAATGGAAAAGAATGGGTGGCTCCTAAATTCGGAAAAGGTAATTTAGCATTTTTTTAATACTTAACTTAATCAATACTCATGTTAATTAATAATCTCAATTATGGAATAGGTTTATTATTGAAAATAACTTTATTATTTTTTAGATAAGCAAGAAAAAATGGATACCAATATTTTATATTTTTCAGGTCGTGAACACACTGACTGTTTCGACCAGTTTTCATCTCTCATCGGTCTGACAATTTGTGGACAGGTTTCCTACCCATACGACAGCCTTGAATCAGTTTCAAAGAAACCCTTCTTCCCTCTCAGCGGTCCAGCTAAATTTGCAGTCACCGTTGAAAACAACGACGTCAGCAGTTACCACTTCAAGACATTCTACGACACCAAGAAACCCAAAGAAAGATCCTTCGAGATCCTTCTGGAGACTCCAAACAGCAGGACCAACAGAAAAGTTTCTCTCTTGATCGAAGCAGCTACTGAACCAGACAAGTACGGAAAGATCTCTCTGGAATCTCCAATCAAGAAAGCTTCGGCTGAAGGAAGACTAAAGAACACTCCTCAAGAGAAATCATTGCAACTGAAGGTCTCCAACGACCAGAATGAATACCACATCAAGGCAGGACTCATAGCTAATGGCAACAAGTACAAACCAATTTTGGAGTACAAGATGCCGGACCTCGTTCTGGATCTCGAGGGAAGAGAGGCCGATCCATCAGGAAAACAGACGTACAACGTTGACGGAACTGTCGATGTCGCTGACGTTGACGGCGGCAAAAAGTTCACCTTCGAGAAAGTTGCACTGAAGGCTTCTGGCCGTGACGTAGCAAGTTTGGATGGTAGTATTACTTCGACACCAAAATACGTCTCGGCTGACTTGAATCTGGGCTATGGACCAGAAAAGATTGCAATCAAAGCTGACGCCAAAAAGGTCAGCGATGGAAAATACACTTTGGATCTGAGCGGAGTACCTACGAAGAACCCAGAAGTTGGTTTTGCAGTTCAGTACGAGTTGGAGAAGGAAAAAAACAAGATTGACCAGAAACTGGTAGTCACCCACGGAGCCGACCTCAAATCCGAGGTCAACCGATTCACCTTCGAAGAGCACGCGATCGTCAGTCTGGACCCAGCTGACTTCGTCATCAACTATGACCGCAAGATGAAGTACCCAGCCAGCAACTTCGAGATGAAGCTCAAGTACGGAATGACCAAGAAATCACTCGAGGGCGACTTCAAGTTCCAGTACGATAAGTTTAAGATGGGCACGGAGTTGAAAGGCAAAACCGACGTGAAAAAGCCCGGTGATTACGAGGCCGAATTTGAGGCCGAGGTGATGAACAACAAACTGGAGATGCGATCGAAGCGGGAGGTCCTAGACGACCACAAGAGCAAGTTCAGTAACTCGATCGAGCTGGTGCCTGGTGGAAAATATTCGTCTGATGTTACTCTCTATTACAACGTCATGGGGATGAACAACATTGGCATTCAGATGGACGGCGACGTGAACATGAACGGCAAGAAGGTCAAAGTCAACGCCGGCCTGGACCACAAACCAAACAAACTGAACTCCCAAGCTCTCTTCAACGTTGACGGTACGAAATACGTCGACTTCACTTTGGCCATTGACCGAGGAGCGACTTCCAACGGAAAATTGGACTTGAACTTGAAGAACTACCTTATTGCGAACGGACAGTTCAATTACCAGGGAGGCAAAGGTTCTGGTCAGCTCACCGCTGAAATTCCATCTGTGAAGAGGAAGATCAAGGCGACTGGTGATGTACAGGTCACAGGAACTGTGCACACCGCAAACATGGAGCTGCTCTACAACGCCGACGTAGATCCGAACAAGAAGTTGAAACTGTCCACTGTGACTGACGTCACGAAAAATTCCATCGATACGAAGAACGTCATTGAAATCTTGGCCTATAAGATTGAGTTGAACGGAAAGGGTAAGATGGCAGGCAAACCGTTCGTTGATGGTTCGGTTAATGGTGAGGTCGAAATGACGTTGCCAACTGGAAGACACCTCGTTGCCAAAGGAAAGTATGATGTCGTGAAGAAGGGCACGGTCGTGGACTATGCGCCTGAGTTCGAACTGATTGATTCTGTCAAGAAGGGTGGCGAGTCGCAAAAGTTGAGTTATAGCGGTGAGGCCAAGGATGTTGACATGAAGGCTATGACCTACAAGGCAAAACACAATTTGAAATACATCTTTTTCAATGGCAAGGACATTGATGCTCAGGTGAATATCAAGATGGTACCAGGCAAGGACACTGCAAGGAAGAATGGAGAACTCAAGGTCATTGTTGCTGGAGCTATTATGCCAAGGAAGTTCCAACTTGATGCGAATGGAGATGTTGGCCAGGATTGGTCCAGCTGGGACGCCAAGTCTTCTTTGGGAGAGAATTTGTCATTGAATGTAAGTGTACGAGAAAGAGATAACTGATTGGAAAACATTGTTACTTTGCTAATAATTTTATCTTTTTTACATTTTTTGAGACATGGTTCACCATATTTCTTGGACTTATAATCAAAGCAAAAAGTTTATTATACTACGCATTTTCATATACATATAAGGAAAATTATAGGAAAAAATGAAAAAAAAACAATCTTGAAATACTATTCTTGTTGCATGTCAAGAATTTTTTTGATGATTTTCAAGTGATTTTTACGTTTCGTGAGAATAAACTTTTTGATCGAATTGTACTTAACCGACCAATCACAATCAGCCATTTTGAAATTGAAAAGTTCGTTAACGTGATTGCTCCTAAACTAGATGGTTAATATTTTTTAAATTTTTTCCCAGTAATCATAATGATAAAAAATAATGTCTGTTTCGACACCGACGCTGCATAATACGTAATGCAAAAACATCGATTTTCGGAGACAAATACATATCTTCGAAACGAAATGGTCAATCGTTCTAAATTTTGTGTGTTACGGAAAAGAGAACGTGATTTAAATTGCATGAAATTCTGACATAAACGCCTTTTCGCCGGAACCATCTTAAATAATATTGATAATTACTGAAATAATTACTTGATATCTAAATCTGATAAATTGCATAATATTATTTAGCACAATCTATAAAGTTGCACCTTCTTGCAGACAAACGGAAAATGGGTCAAAGGCGAACCAGGAGTGAAACCATACAATTTAGACACTGTCGTGGAAATGAAACTCCCTTCGGAGAAACTGAAGAACTTCAAGATTGAAACTCACGACACGTTGATGATGCCAGCAGATGCCAAGGGAGAACTAGATCGTAAACGCAGAGCAGTGATCACCTACAACGATGACAACAAGATCAAACTTGACACGGAGTTGCAGAAGAAGGGAATCATGGACATGGACCATCCTCACAGTGGTAACGTCAAGGTCATGTTGGGCATCCTCGACAAACCAGTGTACGGAGTCGACGCTTATTACAAACACGATGTTTCGGCTGACAAGAAACACTCACTGAACTTCGGCATGAAACTGAGCCCTGGTGATGCATCAGGAGACTTTGAGTTCATGAGGAACGCGGATTGGACCGACGTCCAACTCAAGGCCAAGGGCAAATCGAATGTACCAAATTTCAAAACTTTCGAGATGGATCTGAAACACCAGGTGATGATTTTTTTTCATTCATTTATATCGAAGTGAATTCAATGAATTAAATGGAATTAATTAAATTAATTAAATCAATGTTCATGTGCTTTTAAATCAATTCAATTGATTAAATGAAATTGATTGAATCGATTCACTGATTCTTGGTATAAAAAATTGGATGAATTAAAAAGTGAATTTGAATGTGGAATAATTTTTCAGAATGAAAACGATAACAAACTTCGCAAGACCGACATCAACTTGAGCGCTGAGGACAAAAAGTACGGCCTAAAGAGCGAGATTAAGAGCGACCCTGTTGCTCCCAGCATCGAAATTGCCATCAGCATGCCAGAGGGAGTGACTGAGATCAAATCAAAGGGCGAACGTTTGGGAGAAAGAGAGTTCAAATGTAAGAAGCTAATTTTTTTAACGAAATGCTCTGTAGCTTAGTCTTGGAGATGTTGTATTGATCGGTTTGACTTGTTTGTTTTAGCATCAAGCTCCATTAAGGGTCCAAAAGGTTTCGTGACTTTGGACACTCACGTCAAGCTGGAGAGCGAGGATAATTTCATGGTCGAAGTCGACATTGACAGCAACAAGTTGAAGTCGAGGAAAATTCACGCTGAGGTCGCCGGCACCGCGAGCCCCAAGAATGGAAAGCGAATTCACGTAACGGTCACCAGCGACGGCAAGAATTTGTTAAGTGGAAGGTATAGAATTGAGATTGAGATGTCGAGGGTCATAATATAGTCGGGAGTTGGAGTTGTAAATGCTTCTCGTTTTCAGCATGAACTTTAACAAACGCGAGGAGGACGGCAAGGTAATAATCGATGGAACCGGAGAACTCAAAGTGCTGGACGCAACGCGAAGCTCCTCGTTCAAGTATTCACGACAAAGTCTGACCATGGAGAAACACGGCGAGCAGGGCGTCTTCTCCACTTTGCACGCCAACTTCGATCCGTCCGCGATCGTGAGCGAAGTCAAATTTACCAATAAGGAGTCGCTTTTCTTTGGCAGCTACTGCGAGAAGAGCAAGGACTGCACACAGATGAAGTTACAATCCAAATTGGACACCGACAGTACGTTCGACTTAAAAATTTTTGTTCTTTTTAACGTTATTGTCACAATTGATATTTGTTTGTTTTTATAAAGTGTTCTTAATTCAAGTCAGAGTGACAAGAACATTTGTTGAAAAAGTAAAAAAAATGTTTAAATACTTTTAAAAACTAAAAAATTGGCTTCATATGTTTCATATGAATTTTAATTTTCAATTCTGTTTAAAATATATTTTTTATTGTCATTTTACGAATTCGGGATTCTGTAAAATAACTTTTTCATGTTAAGTGTGAAAATAACATTTTTATCAGATTAAAAAATGTTGACCAGTTTGGCGGATGTCTGGTTTTTATCGAAAGTTACACATTTGATTCCACATTTGATATTGCAAATGTTGGTTTTGTGATTTTAATAGAAAGTAACTATCAAATTCAGAACCACCGAATAAAACATCATCGGCTTAGGAAAAAAAAAGGATAAGAAAAAAGTTATCCAATTTAGAACGTTCGAAGAAGTTCAATTCTGTTAAGTTTGAATTTCTTGGGAAGTTTTAAAAGCATCAAGCACGAGAAGTACAATAATTGGCGTAGTTTTCAAGCGTGTTAATGATCACGGTTATATTGATAAGACTTTGCTTGGGACATATTTAATATCTTTATTGCTTCTGTTATGAGCTTCGTTGTCATTATTGTGCGATTGTGCGAGCTAACTATACGCGGGACAAAAGATTTGTTGAATGAATATTTATTATAACGTCAGCACGAGCGAAACCTTGTAACTTTTTTGCTTGTCGCCTTGCAACACGACACCAGTTTAAGTCGCCTGTGAGATTGGCTGGCCTTTTGCAGGGGCGAACAAAAACTTTTCACAGAAAAGACGACGGGAGAGGTTCGCATTGTATAATTAGAAATAATTCTCATTTTTCAGAAAAGACAAAACTCAATCACCAAATAACGGTCGAGGCAAACTTGAGGAAGCTCAATGTACCACTGGAGTTTGGTTTCAGAAGCAACATGAAATATGAACGATTTAGTTATGATCATCTCGCTGATTTGTATTTGCACTCGACCAAAGATAAGTCCGAATATGGCTACCATGCTTATTGGAACATGAAGGATTCAGGTGAGAGGGAGGAACAACATAAAAACAATCAATATTTATTAACAAAACAAAAAGTTGAGCATAAAAGTTTAATCAAAGTAATGCTTTGTTGTATTGTAAATTGTGTAACGAGGTTTGAAAAAAAAAGTTAGTTTCATCGATTAAATGTTGTTAAATGTTGAACCGAAAGTTTGATTAAACTAAGTGTTTAAAGTTGATTGAAGTATCGTTTGGAACTAAATTTAAAATGTTGAATAATTGAAAGGGGAAAAAATTGTTAATTGCCCTTGTGCTTTTGGCACATAATGTTAATTAACTTTGCACCATTTGATGTTTTCGTTAGGCGTTGTGTTCAGTACCCCGAACCGTGAGATGGCTTTGATCTCGACCCACGATTTCCCGAAGAGCAAACATACCGGAGCTTATAAGATGGAAACCGCCTTATACCTAGACAGGAAGAACAAGCCAAATGACAAGACTGGTGTCATGGTTAACGGAGATGTTAATATTGAAAAGTCCATGCTCTCAATTAACGGCGAAGCTAAATTCGTTTACCCGTCGCAAACGAAGGTTTATAAATGTTCCATTCATTTTGATGAAGATTAAAATTTCAACTCACAGGATATGTTAAAATATTCACATCACCTAAAATTATTCCACTCATTTCGTTTGACATTTTAAAACTTATACAAAATTCATTTCAAACAATTATCCAAGTGTTTGGAAATTGAAAAAAATGTGTGTGTTTTTTATGCATAAAATTTTTTATTAAAAATGTATCAATTTTTCAGGACATGATGGTTAAGGGGAAACTTCATTCCGGAGGGGACAATATCCTCGATGCAAATGTGGATATCGATGTGTTTGCGAAAAAAACTCAAAAGATCAATATCGTTGCAAAAATTGTGAAAGTGCCAATCCCGAAAGGGTACAATGTGACCAGTAATATAGAATTTACGAGCAAGGGCCAACAACTGAAAGTCGAACAGAAGGATCACTTGGCTTTGTCGCCGACCGAGGTCAGTTTTGGATCGATGCTGTCCTACACCGACATCAAACAGAACCCGAAAACCGTTGGCGTGCTGTTCTCCGCTAATCTCAAGGAAGCACACTTCTTGCTCCAAGGCCCTAATCAGGATCTCATTAAGTCCGACTCAAAGATGGAGTTCACGAAAAATTTGCAAAAGATTGACACTGAGGTCAAGGTTCTAGAGAACCCTGCCGCGTTGATCAATTTCGAGGCCAAAGATTGGAACAGTGTTAATTTTGCTTATGCTCACAAAGGTTAATGCAAACAAAATATTTATTAAAAAATTATATAAATTTTTGAACTAATGATGAAAAAAAATTAATATTGATCGAATATGTTTGATCGTTATTGTATTCATGGTTTAATTAATTTGAGCATAATTTGTTGGTGGATTGAAAATCTGATTTGAAAATCGTCCTTTCAGATGCACCGAACGATAAGTTGACTGCAACTGGCCGGGTTGTTTTAGGACAACTGACTGAGTTCCACGCGAATAACGTAGTTAAGGGCGATAAGAAGAATCTCGTGAGCCTGCTGGTACATCTGGATGAGAACAACTTCCTCAAGCCTGAATTCAGTTATGATAAAGATAACATCGTTGCTGTTGGGGTGAGACGATATTTTTTTTGTATCAATAATTATGACGGTTCAATTGCGATGAACACTGAGGGAGTTGGAAAAATGTTTTTTAATTAAAATTTTTGATATTCAGGAGCATTACCGCAACCACTTGATCGAATACTCGAAACAATTGAAAGAAGTGAGCGAAAAGTTGGGCGATGAAGCAATCACCGAGTTGAAAGACTTATTCGAGCACCTCAAAAAGGCTCAGCCCAACTTTAAACCGCTCATCGATTATTATCAAGCCGAACTACAGAAACTCAAGGATGAACTCCACGCAGATGCCACCGTACAGGAGATCGAGGCTGTTTTGTAAATAAAAATTAAACATTTAATTGATTTTCAAGTTCAACATTAAATTCAAATTTTGTTTTCCACTTTGTATTCAATTTTAAAATTAAATTCATTCAAATATATATCATTGAAATAATTTAAGTTCGTTAAAGTTAAGTTTATTTATACTTTTTTGTTCGTTTTAGGAAAAAGACTTTCGGAGCACTGTTTGAGGTGATTGCAGAGAACGTGAAACAAATGGCAGCCCGTGTTGAGGAGCTGTACAGGGAGTTATCTGAATTTTCGATGAAATTGATGGAAGCTTTGAAGACGGCCTGGCCACAAATTAAGGCATCCTTGGAGAAGGTCATACAATCGGGACTGCAGATTATGGAAGCTATGTCCAATCTTGCTCTCACTTACTTCAAAGCCGTTCTTAATGTCATCAACGAGCATCAGAAGGAACTTAAGGAGATCATCACTGTAGCATCCGAACTCGCGCAGGACGTCGCGAAAATGCTCTTCAAGGCGTACAGTCAGATCGAGAAAGACGTTAAGGACTTTATTGTCCTTTTGGTTCAACAGTTCAAGGCACTTCCAGTTTACGATATCGTCAAAGAAAAATATCAAGACCTATTGCAATTCCAGGTATTAAAAATGAAACAAAAATCATTCGCCATTTTTAATTCAAATAGTCTTTAATTTACATTCAATTTCATTTGGAATTTAATTTTTACATGGTTTATATTTTATATTTTTATTTGTTTAGTCTGTGTTTGTATAGCTAATTTTTGTGTATTTTAAATTGTCAGATTCCAGACACAGTACTGGCTCCGATGCGAGAAATATTTGACAACCTGAAGAACTTTTTGCCAACGAAGGAGCTGAAGGACTTCGTTGAGATCACTTATGAATACATTATGAAGCATATCAAGAAACAAAAAGTGGACGACTCGAACGAGCTGAAAAAAAATTTACCAGCATGCCGTCACTGCTATACAATCCATCATCGAACTTATGCAAAACAAAGTTACGTTTGATAGCCTCATCGGCCTCTTCGACACCAAACTCGACGCAGATCTCAGCTTCTTCAAGAACCTGCCGGGGCTTGCCAGCTTGAGAGTTTCCGCTCTCAATCTCCTCTTCAGCGGAGAGATGCCTAATATTTCTGACGTCTATTATACTTTTAGGTATATCATGTTTTGCTTTATCTAAAATTCAATCTCTCAACTCATCATTAAACGTCAAATTTTGTATTATCGTTTTTGAAATCAACTTTTCATTATATCTCAATTTATGAAAATGTAATTAAAAAATGTTTTTTCTTTTCAGACCAACTCTTCATTTCACGGACATCATTCCACCATTCAGCATGGCAGCCACGATCGGCACCGGAGGTCACATCTTTTCATTTGATGGTCGCCACATTACCCTGCCAGGATCCTGTAATTACATCCTGGCGCAGGATATGCGCGATGGCAACTTTTCGGTGGTCGCTGAACTTAACAACGGAAACCTTCTTGGCGTCACGGTCACGGATCCGAAAGAAAGCATCACAGTCAAACCAAAAGGCGTTGTACGTCCCTTTGTTTTACAACTTAATTAACTTAATTATCTCAAATTATTTTTTTTTCCATTCTTTTCCTTTCCTTTTGTCTTTTTTCCCTCTCTTTTAATTCTCTTCTATTTTTTGTTCATTTTAGATTCTATATAACAATAAACCAAGCGATTTCCCATTGAACACCGAAGACAAGACGAAGGACCTTCATGCCTACATGGTTGCTCCTGCGGTTCACGTAAAATCCTCGTACGGCTTGCACATGATCTGTACAAACACCGAGCAACTGCTCTGTAACTTGCATGTCTCCGGATTTTACCTCGGCAAACTGCGCGGTCTGTTCGGCGATGGCAACAACGAGGCATACGACGATTTCACCCTCCCATCAGGAAAAGTTTGTGTTTTCATTATTTTTCGTTTAATGTTGTTTTCTTGTGCACAGTTCAATCAAAATGATAATTCAATTTAACTGGGACGGCGAGTTTAATTAAAATTGTTACGCCGAACCGGTCCGATTGAATCTGTTAATAATGATCCGCCCATATTTACCAGATTACCGAAAGCGATACTGAGTTTGCGAATGCATACAAATTGAATCCAAGCTGTCCGGATGTTGCACCTATGAAACACGAAGGAATACCACGCGCCCCAGTTTGTACTGATTACTTCTCGGGTTACTCAACTATGAGGTATCCATTTTCAATTCAATTCACATTTTTTGTTCATTCGTTCTCGTTAGATCTTAAAAAGTGTATTATCTCAAATGTCTTCCAAAATGACGTATTTTTCAAAAGCTTTTGACAAGCGTACTTTTGTAGATGCGATAAAAACACACACACAAAACAATTGTTAAACACTTTTTATTTTGTCTTTTAGCAAATGTTTCAATTATGTCGATCCATCCAATTATCGTCATGGCTGTGATCACGCTGTAGTTGCGGGAGACAAAAATGGCCCTTGCACAATTGCCGTTGCTTATTATGCTGCCTGTAGGGAAAAACGAGTCTTTGTTCCCATCCCTCAAGCCTGTGGTAAGATAATTAAGACAAATATCCTTTTTATCTGAAAACAAAAATTGTTACGTTTAAGGATGTCGAAAAAATTGGGAAATTGAAAAAAAAAGAAAATTGAATTACATTAAAGTGAAAGAATAGAATTGAAATAAAACATTGAAATAACAAAATTGAAATAAAAAAAAGAAAGGTAAAAGAGAATATTGGTAAATGGGATTGATATTATTTTCAGCAAAGTGTCAGGTAGGATCGAACGGCGTAACAGCCGGGGATTCTTTCAGCGTGAAAATCCCGAAAAAAGCCGCTGACATCATCTTCGTTGTGGAGCAGGAGACGAACAACGAGAAGGTTTACAAAGAACTCATCGTGCCATTGATAAGCGAGCTCAAGAACGAATTGAAACAACAAGGCATGACGTGAGTAGTCGACGGGCTCAGTGTCGACGCCCGCTATCCTGCTGAATTGTTCCACACTGTTTCATACATATGACTCATGCGAAAAAAAAAAAAATTCCCCTAATCCTTACGCGATAGCATCAAAGATTTGAACACGTTTATGCTAATGAATACGTTTCATCATGCAAACGCGTATTGCACAGTACACGAAACTCAGCTCTCGATTCGCAGATCATACTGAGCCCACCCAAGCAGATAAATGATAATTACAATTCGTGGATTGCAACTACAATTTTATGAATTGGACTTTTTATCATTTTGGGTTTTGCTGGATAATCGAATTCAATTGTCAACCTTATAACTGTAAAATTAAATTTGTAATTTGAAATGGCCGAGTGTTAGAAATCGGGGAATCTCTAATTTGCAAATTCAATTATAATTTAATTGTCATTTAATTCGAAACATTTTTGCAGACACGACGATGTGTAATTTGGAAATAATCTGAAAATGTTAATTGAAAATGTTAATTTATTTTAATTTGATTTAAACATTAGTTTAAAATATGAAAGTTTCGTGAGAACAATGAGACAGGAGTGCTTAAAGTAACGAGATAAACACAGCGATGATTATACGTCTTTCAATTTTGCACTGTAATAAAAATATTTTATTCCAGCGACGTATTTACTGGACTGATTGGATTCGGCGAGAAGATGAGATGGCCACAACACTATACCATGAACGGTGATCGCAACGTTGATGGCGAGGCTAAAAATATGAAATTCCAGGACAAAGACAAGCTGGTCACTTTCCAGGTTCGCATTTTTTATACTCCATTCATTTGTGCAAATTAAAGAGAGGGCGGTTTGTCGCTTTTAGTATGCCTTGCAAAATTAAAAACTCTCATTCATCATTATAAATTGCATTAAATTTCAGGATGCCAAGAAGGGAGATTACAAAGAAGTTCTCAAGTTTTTGAAACAACGTGCTGCTGTCGAACTTGGCACTTTCAGACTGACCGACGCTTATGAACAGGCTATCAAGTACCCCTTCAGACCAGGCTCTGCCAAGGCTGTCGTCGGAGTTCTCGTTTCCCCCTGTGAGAAGAGTCCTTTCCCTGTTTCGGTAAGGATCATCCATTCATAAAATAATGTCCAACAAAAACTAATAAAAATGTTGTTATAAATCTAAGTTCAAGTGGAAATTAAAATACCACTTTTAAAAGTTTATGTAAACCTAAATTTAAAAACGTTGAAAAGTAAATATGACGTTGAATTAAGTTGTAAGTTTGTTTGCATTTGTTATTGAATTAATTTGTTTATTTGTAGTACCTTTTTGAAATACGAACTTTTAAATTGAATGTTACTCTTGTTTTAGTTGCAACAACTGAGGTTGATCATAGGACAGAAAACGTACCGCGACCTGGGTCTGACTTATTACCACATGTTCAACACGGGCGAACTGCAGGAGGGTGGAAAAGACTCGAAGAACATCATAGGATACGACCACACCGGCGCGTACACTTATGCTGACGCGAAGAAGAAACCGCTCGAAGGCAGCGGCTCGGCAAAAGACGTTACGGTTTCCAACAACGATGTCTGTGCTAATTTCGCGGTTAATGTAGGTCTTCTTTTATCTCTGATCAAATTGCTGATTCCTAAAATAAAATCTCGAACAAAAAATTTTTGCTTAAAGCATAAAAACGTAACTACAGTTTCTTAAACTTGATAAAGTTTTTTTTAATATTATGATTTGTACAAGTATACTTAGTTCGTTTTGCTGATGACATTTTTAATTAAAAATATTTTTGTACAGTCCGGTGGAGCGGCATTCAGCACGCAAAACTTTATCGATAGCAAGCCAAACCAGAAGAAGCAATACATCCAGGTAGCTGCGAGACGAATTGCCGAAGGTCTGGCCAATTTGGAACTCGAGGAGGATTGTTCCTGCACTCAATATCACGGTCTCGTTGGTAGACCAAGCTGCAAAATAGTCAATCGCAAAGAAAAAGAACAAGTAAGAACAAACAAAAAAGAAGAAAGTTTGAGAGAGAAAAAAAAATTGAAAACTAAAAGACATATATGGCATTAACAATGTTTTTGTTTTTTTTTGCAGAGGCTGAAAAAAGCGTAGAGGATCGTGGCAACGAACGAATTAGCTCCACCGTATTTGTTAGTTTGTTGCGACGCAAAGTTCTCTTGATAACGAACGTCGATCAAGCCGTGCACTCGTGGTCGTGCTGTTTATTTCAGTCAGCCTGGGAAAAGTGATCCCCATTAAATGTGCCACGAGCATTGTACCGAGCATTATTTTTTATATTGTACAATAATTCTTTTTATATTATAAAAGACCTCAAAAATGGGTTCTATATACATACACGTATACCAATCGTGCGTACATCACTTTCGTTGGCTGAAATACACAGTATTATAGCACGCAGCTTTATTATCAAGGCACCAATTAACTTCCCTGTTTGTTTGTTTGTTTTTTTTTTTCATCGAGAATTTCGTTTGTAAAATAAGTATGCAATAATGTAAAGCGAGACTACTCGCACTCGACACCGTGGATTGTGAATAAAGTGTATGTATACGTAAATGTTGTTTCTCACTTTACTAATTTATGGAATGAGCTTGATTTTTAATTAATTGAATTCGGCCGTTGGAAAAGCAAACAAAATGTTGCAATGCATTTTCATATTTGAATTTAAATGTTCGGAACAAACGAAGTAAAAAAAAGGAGTGTAACGTTCCGCGTTGACTTTATATGATTATGTTTGTTTCGTAGTAATTGAAATGTATCCTCACAAGTCAAATTTATCATACTTAGCAAGAGAAAACCGGGGTGTTTCGTTAAAAGCTTTGCAACGCTGCTTGGACAGAGGTACATGTGATTTTGTTTATAAATAATTTGAATTTTGACATCTGTGGATACTATGAATACTTCTATGGTTGTAAATTTTGTGTATTGGAGAGCAGCAATTCTTGAAGGACCGCAATGCAGCAGTTCATCGGATTCCGCTTCGAAATTGAATCCTTCGCAACCGCAATGCTTTGCACCTGACGTGGATGTTACAAGAACGGAATGTACTTGTGGAGACGAGATAATCTCTAAATTGGTCCGTGATTAATTTAATTTCCAAGAAAAAAAATTCTATTGTCAATGTTTTTCCCTTGTACTGCAAACCAAGATTGAAAGTTGAACTTTGGTTTTAAACAAAAGTTCAGGTTTTAATCTTTCCATTCATGAATGGGTATAATGACCATTTTATCGTTCATTAAACTAATTTTTTCTAAGTAAAATTCAATTTGAAAAATGATTTTGCATTTCAGAACAACAAAATTGAAAAAGAATCTGTTCCGAGAATTTAAATGACGGATGAAAATTGCGCAATATGAGCTCCAAACATTATGATTTCTACAATAAATTTCAATTTTTGTGACTAAATTTTCATTATTTACTATCAATTTTTGTTCAAATTTGTAATTCTATTTTTTCACAAGTTTTTTCAAAAACCAAACATCTTTCATTTGTTATTATTAGTGGTTATGATTAGAGATCATTGATTGATTTTTAATTTTCGTCAAAGAGAAGACAAGATGGAACATCATCATTTAATTGAAGGCAAACGTTTAAGCCTTGATCAAACTGAAAATCTTTCGGACGAAGGTATGATTTTTTGTAATCAATATCAATAAATGTTATTATATAACTAGATTTTTTTTATTTTATCATATAACTAAGAACAGCCGACCTAAAGAAAAAGCAATCTCAATGTCAATTATGATGAAATTGTTTAACATGATATTGTTTAATTATTTTTAAATTTATTTTAGATGCCAGTGATGATTCGATTGTTTTCACGACAGTGAAACCAAATACATTTGAAGAAATCACACAAACATTTTTGACTTCCATATCGGAAAAAAATGACAAAGTTCTTAGAGAAATGAAAAATATTCAAGATGAAGTCAACGAAATTGTAAGAATAAAAGCCGACTTTAATACCCTCATGAAGAAATTTGCGAACAAATATAAGGAAGAAACCAAGGTCTTATGCGAAAAATTGAATGTAGGTTAATTTTAAAAGTGACTGATCAGAATATGTTGAACATATATACATTACGCAGCTAGGGCGGGAAGTAAGTCATTCCCGACGAGTGATTTTCACGTCCGAGTTTTGCACGATGGTTTTCACCACGAGTGCGTGAAAAAATAGCCACGTCCCATCCTAGAAAGTGGTTGTTTTCCATGCACGTGTGGTGAAAAATTATTTTTATTACTTTAACTAATTAAAAGTTAAACTTGGTTAAATTAATGTTTAAAAAAAGAACTCTTTTTTCTTTAGTTATTGATATTGTTAGTTTGATTTTGATAGTAACTTTCTTAAAAATT